>JAULAV010006379.1:0-31134 GCA_030789695.1 Scilla litardierei | reverse complement strand
GAAATACCCTAGGTGTGAAATACTATAATTGTGTGACTATATAGTTGTAACTAGTTGTATGTGACTTGGTGTATGTGTGACTATTTGTGTGTGTGTGTATATATATATATATATATATATATATATATATATATATATATATATATATATATATATATATATATATATATATATATATATATATATATATACGTGAATATGTGTGACTATTGATGGTTGGGGTGTTTCTGTATTTAGAGATATTTTAAATGACATGTATGTTGTGATTATGTGTGTGGTATGTATATTTGTATACTAAGTATACTTGTATGTATTGATGAGTATGGTAGTGTATAGTTATATGTAAAGTGGCATTGGAAGTGTTTGTGTATTAATGTATATGCATAAATATTGTGTAAGTGGGTGTATGTATGGATGTGTGGGTGTATAATAGGTGTACATGAAGATAGATATGTATGTATGTATAAATGTGTGTATTTTTGTATGTCCATGTAGTTGTATGTATGAATTGTGTCATGATTGTAATTATCTACCTAACTTGAGGGGTTGTTTCATAGAATGGTATCCTTGTTAATAGTTAGAAGGAGTGAGGGTAGAATGGTCATTAGGCTTCTTGAGTTGGTAAGGGGTATAAGGGTCTTTTCCTATATGTCATTATAATTAGTTATTTTCAAAAATCCTAAATTTTTTAAAGAGGACACCTAACCCTATTATGTGTCACTTCCCTAATTATCTTTACCTACCCCCAAACCACATGTCATCCTTATTATGTTTAGTTGCTTAGCTTAAGACACCTAGTGCTACATGTCATCATCTCCTTAATTTTATTAGAAATACGAAAGGGAAAATGAAATGAACAGGGAAGGAAAAAAAGAAAAGAAAAACAAAATGAGAACTCTCTTCCTTTCTTTCTCTTTGCCCTTTCTCTTCCACCATGGCTACCTCCCTCCTCCTCTTCCACCACTAACTCCTCCACCACAACCACCACCACCACCACCAAGACCAAACTATCTCCATCATCAATCGATAAATTTTGAAGGAGGAGCTTTGGAGGAGGAAGCATTGAAGGAGAAGGAGTTGGAGAAGAAAAGCTTCAATTCCTTCAAGGAGAAGAAGGGCCAAAGTATTTAAGAAGGACCATATTAAGGTAGGTTGTTCTAGCTTCATTAGTGGGTTTAATTTTAGGATTTGGGCTTTAGGTTAAGTTGGTATGCCGTAGAAGATATGTGTAAAATTTTGCCATGTTAATTTAGACCATTGCATGTTAATTTAGGCTATGTGTAAAATTAGGCCGTGTGTGAATTCTCTTCCATGTTAATTAATTCTCTTCCATGTTAGTGTACCGAATATAATTCTTTTCATGATTATAATTCCCTTGTATGTTAGTAGGTTAGGTGTAGTCCCTTTCATGCTAAGAGAAGTATATTTAAGATTGTTAGTAAAGCCTCATAAATTATGCTTGTTTAGAAATTAGGTGTAAATATTAGAAAACCTTGCTTAGCCATGCTAATATTAATCTAACTTTGGTCTTATAAATTTACTCAATGTTATGTTTTAAGCATACTAGAAACTAGTTTGGATTAGAAAGAATTCCTTTAATCATGTGCTGAAATTTTCCTAACACAGTGCAGTAACTTTGAAAAATCAAAATAAATAGTAGAAAAATTCAAATGCAGTAATTTAGAACATTACGAAATACTGCAAAAAATTTCCTGCAGCTTTCATAATGAACTGAAGACCAATTCTAAATGTAACTAGCTTAAAAATGTTATTCTTTCTACTGTATCAATTTTAGACAGATTCATGTATTGTGCTACAAATATTGTCATGGTGTTTTATTGTCTTAAGCTATGATCAATCCTTTTTATCAAGCCTTTATTATAATATGTTCCATGAAATTGTGATGATGTAATTGATATAAGGTGTCCTCATTGTCATGTTCAATTCTATGTGAAAAGTCCATATTGAATTAGTAGGATGTTTAAAGAAAAGGATAGATTTATAACATGCTTAAATTGCTAGTACTAATATTCTTGCTACAAAGGAGTTCAAGCTCAATTTTGTGTTAAAGTATACCATCCTTAAGCCAAATAGTTAAGTACTATACATACCAAATTTAGTGTTGAAGGGTACCGTGCTTAATATGTGATATGAATGTTGAAAGCCATGCTTGGATGTGAACATTATACATGCTTAAGCTAGGTGGCTATCCATGCTCAACTTATGTCAAATTATACCATGGTTCGTGTTGTTGTGTTTGGTGAAGATTTATGCTATGCATATCATGCTTTATGTCTATATGCTAGTTGTTAGTATGTTTCATATTAGTGGAATTATGCATATGTTTATATGTTTATGTTCCTTATGAGAATGAGCTAGCTCCAATGTTCAAAACTCATATGTCATGTTCAATATTAGTAGTTAAAGCTCATGTTTGTGACATTGAATGAAATTTGATTGTATTATGAAATCATGAGCATCAATGTGCAAGAATGTAGAATGCTCTTCTTGTGGAAATTATGACGCGATGGTTATTGTTGAAATATGACATCGGCAAAATGAAAAGATGTGAATGCGGTAATGAGACCTCGAAAAATGAATGAAACAATGAAATTGTCCTATACATTGAGAGAGAGAGGAAGAGTGATACGAATCTAGAGTCTTCAGTCCATTCTAAAATGGGTGAAGCTTTAGATGTGGGTTTTTTTTTGGGGGGGGGACATGTGTAAAGAGTAGGTCTTAAGGAGCGGACAGATGATAGTTTCTCACTCGCTTTGTCACTCCCGGAAGGGGGAGTTGACTAGAGTTAGAAAGGTCGGTGGTGTACTCTTGATGCACTATGTGGTAATTAATGGTTTGCTCCGTTTGTCCCAATAAAAATCGAGATGATAGATTTCTCACTCCCGTAAGGGGGAGTTACGAGAGGCCCCTCCAGTGCCTGTGTCACTGGTTGAGGTACAATTTTCACCCATCCTGGGTGAAGTCCTGCTCCTTAAGTATCCCATTATTTACACGGGTTCCCAAACATGTGAATTGATAAATTAAAGTGATTGTCTTTTAAATTATAAATTTCATTACCTTATGTCTTTTTGTTCCTCTGTTTACTTTAATGTTGTTATCTCATGCTGATCTGTACCTCTGTTCATTTTAATACCACTACCCTAAGTTAGCATGTTCATATGTTTACTTTTCACACTTGCATGTCATGTTATGGCTACATATGCATATTCTTCAAGTTCTCTTTTCAGTACATGCATGTTATGGTGTAAATACTTTAATAAGCTCTATGACCTTACTTTTTGTAGACCACCCTTCTTAGATAGGTAGTCCCCTTGTAGTGTAGAGCAACTCTGAGACTGGTCCCTACCTAGTGTTATTAGACTTCCTACTGGGTCACGCTGTGACGTGTCCCACCTTGTGGTTTCAGGTCTGGTTTGATAGCAGGGGTTGTATCAAGGAGCTGGAGCTGTAAAGCTTATGTGAAGGTTGTATACTTGAGAATTGGGTTGGAGAGTGAGAAGAGTTGAGAGTTCGTTGTATCTTTTGGGTTTTGTTTGATGAGAGTTGTAAGGTGATGTATATGTGGTTTGTACATGAAGATATTATAAAGAAAGAGATTGTGTGATATTGTTGATGTATAAATAAAAAATCAATCAATTTCCATTATTGTCTTTTAATTATTTCTCTGTTGTTCACGTGTTGACTGTGTTGTTTGTTTGGTTAGAGCATTACGCGTACTTTCCAACACGTGCACAGTGGCCTGCTGGTTCTTTTGGTTTATTTCGTATCTCTCTTCGTAACACTCGCCACTCTAGGATCACCTGGGACGGATTCGTACTTCCCGAGTATCCTGGGGAGTGGGTCGTTACACTCTTCTTCGACGTCCCCTTCTTCGGTTCTCGCAAGGTAACCCCCCATCTTTCTTACTTCCATCTTTCGTCTTCCTTAATGGGGAGGGTGCTGAGAATAGGAGCTATGCTGCCTGATGCTGATGATTTCGGCACGGCTGTCGGGACGTCCTCATCCCATGAGAAGGGCAAGAGTTTGCTATTCGGGGATTGATCCAACGGGGGAACCCTTCCGGAGCTGAGGGATCTGATTTTCCACCCGCAATTCTCGAAGCAGCCTCCACCGTCTTGTATTCCACCGTCGAGAGGATCAGGGCGGAGTATCTCCCTTCCCGTATGGGGTTCGGGTCCCATTTCTAGACGAGAGAATTTGTTTTCTTGGGGCTCGTGAGGTAGGGGTATACGTCGAGATGTTCCAGATGGGGCTTCGCTTCCCTCTTCACCCCTTCATCATTCAGGTGTTGGAGTTTCTGCAAGTGTCTCTGTGTCAGCTGGTTCCAGTCTTGGTCGGCTTCATCGTGATTTGTCATCTTCACGGATTGGAGCCGTCCTTGCCATTCTTCTTTTATTTCTACAAGATCAGGCCTGTTTGCTTGGTAACATGGCTTTATATTGATGTTAGGAGGCAAAGAGAGTGCTTGTTGGGCCTGCCTCGCTAGGTTGGTCATTGGATGAATGATTTCGGTTTTGTCACTTTCCCTAGGGACGCTGCAATTTTAACGGGTTGGGGAAGCTTGGGCGTCTACGAGTTGGTACTGGACCTATCGGAGGTCGACTGAGCCGCGGTCACATTCCTATCGGCCTTGCCCCAGGAGGAGAGATTAGTCTGGCCCTTACTGGACGATGTCCTCCTCAAGAGCGTCTTGTGGTCCCCCGGTAAAGGCACTTTTTAGATCCCGTTCTTCTACTTAGCTTATCATGATTCTCCTTTCTTTTGCAGGAATGGCGAGCCAGTAGTTTAACCACCCTTATGACGTGCGTCAACTCATCCGTCGGGGTGCTCGAAGCTCTCGGGGAAGCTTCTTTGGCCACGTGCTATGACATGCAGAGGAGGAGGTGGCCCGGACAGTCGAGCTACCCGTCGGGATGCTAAAGATGGTGGGTATGCCCTCGACCGTAGGTTCTTCCCCCGTGACGACAGGTCTGGTCGACGTCGCCCAGAGTCAGGCTTCGATCCCGGCCACCACGGGTTCTTCTCCTACCGTGGTGGGCCTGGTAGATGTTCCCCAGAGTCGGGCATCGATCCCAGCCACCACGGGTTCTTCTCTTGCCGTGGCGGGCATGGTTGATGCTCCCGTCGACCTGGTCCTCGCTGAAGCGACATCGACTGGCCTTGGGCAGGTCCCCGTCGTGCCGATCGGAGGTCAGGGGTCACAGAAGAAGCGTTCTGGCCTGGGTTCTGAGAGGCCCAAGAAGAAGAAGAAGAAAAGGGGAATGCCGCCTCTCTGGTGGAGCGTCCTACGTCGGCCGCCTCTTAAGGAAGCCCCTAAGTCTTGGGGGAGGCTTCTCCTACCCTGCAGGCCAAGCATACTCTGGTCGGGGCAGGGCACGCGCTGGCCATGTTCGGACTCTGGCTTGAGGCCCCGTCTGGAGGGTCGATTTTTACCGACCTTGACATAACTGTGTGGTTGGCGCAGAGCTCTGCCCTCTCGAGGGATCGTTCTCTCCTTGAGAGGGTCTATGCTAGGAGCCTGGTGGACTGCATGGTATGGTAGATTCAGCATGTAAGTCTCTCCCTTCTCTCGCTTCCATCCTGCTTAGCCCGATCCTTATCCTTTTCATCTCGTAGGCGTCCTTGATGGCCGTAGAGGTGCATCGTCGTATGGAACGGGTCACCAAGCTCGAGGCAGCCCTCGAGCGGGAGCATCTGAGGGCAGAGGGGGCCGAGCAATCAGTCGAAAAGGTACACAAGGAGTTACAGCCCTCACTCCGCAAGGTCTCCAAGCCCACATCGGAGGTAGAGAACTTGAACGAGGCGCTGGCAGCTGCCGATGCCTCTCGGGTCGCCGCTGAAGGATCCACTGAGTAGGCAAAGGGGGCATTGTCCCTCGCCCAAGAAGCGCACATGAAGGAAATGGCCGAGCTTTGGTCCAAGATCGGTTCCTTGCGGCGGGTGGATCCCCAGCGGCTTGTTAGTGAAGTTGTGAAGGGTTACGATGACGTCCTAGCCCTGCGGATCGATCAGTCCTTCCTGGAGGGATTCTTGGCATACGAGGAGCATGTTCGACAGTCGCTTCTTTGCCCCTCTACTGCCACCGACCAGCTTGTCGGGTTGAGGGACGCCGCTGAAGCAACAGGGGAGAGTTCCTCCCGGGCTCCCGGCCGTAGGCGTTCATAGTGGTCTTCTTATTTTTCCGTTCTTATTTGTAACAAACCGGATAGATAATAGAACTTTTCATCCTTTTGGTTTGTTCGCTCTTTTTGGTATATTCGCTGTATTGTCTTTATCTTTCCCCCCTCTTCCTGTTGTTTGTATCGAGGTTGGTCAGTGGCTCTAGCTGCGGGGAGGGTTTTTTGTGGACGCTTCTTGATCGAGTGTGCGTTCAGCTCACTTGGGGGGTCATCCATCGGCCCATGTCTGATCGTGTGGTCGCCCCATTGGGGGAATTTTCCCTTTCGCCCTCGAGGTTGATTTGTAGTCGGCTTGCTACAATGAGCATTGGTTGGCATACTGGGGGAGTTCCCTCCCACCTTATAACTGATTGAATGATCGGCATGCTGAGGGGTTTCCCCCAGCCTTTACAGTCGATTTAACGATCGGCCTGCTGGAGGAGTTGCCCCCAGCCTTACGGTCGATCTGTTGATCGACCTACTGTGAGAGTTACCCCCAGCCTTACGGCTAATGCGTGGCCAGCTTGCTGGGGGAGTTACCCCCAGCCTTATGGTCGACGGGTCGATCGGTCAGCTGAGTGAGATACCCCCAGTCTTATGATCGATTGAATGATCGGCCTACTAGGGGAGTTACCCCCAGCCTTACGGTCGATATGTGACCGGCCTGCTGGGGGAGTTGCCCCCAACCTTACGATTGACAGGTCGATCAGCCAGCTGGGGGAGCTACCCTCAGTCTTATGGTCGATCGAGTACTTGGCATGCTGGGAGAGTTGCCACTGTTGAGTATTGATTCCCCGGATTTGGTTTTGATGATGAACAAACATAAATATCGTGAACTAACTCTTTGTGAGCGCAGTTATGGAGATCGTCGTCAAAATTCTATGTACATCAAAAGCGACGTCTCAAGACTTCTCAAAGCGCGTGATCGTGTGCTTGAAGCTTCGTTGAAGCTCTAGGAGCATTATTGAAGTCAAGAGATTCGGATTGAAGCTTTGAAGACGGTTCGTCTAGTTTATTTTATAGTCTTCTAGCTTCTTTTCGTAGAATGTTAAGCCTTGAGTAGGTCTTACATGATAATCTTCATAACACTCATACCTTAGAGGTAGGATTATCTTAGAAGCCCATAGAAACTTTCCCGAAGCTTTACGCTTCATTTCGCGGCTTCTAGTGCACCTTAGTTGGTTCAAGAAGAAGGACCAACCGACTAGATTGTCATCTAGTCGGTTAAGAATCCTTATGGAACCGACTAGATCTCCTTGCTTAATTCAGGCTCTTCACTGTTGACCAATTAGTTGGTCCAAAAAGGTTCACCGACCGACTAGTTGTCAAACTAGTCGGTTTGGAATCCTTCTCAGACAGACTAGTTATACTTTCACTTTCAGCCTGAGCTACTGTTGACTCGTTAGTCGGTCAAAGAACACTCATCGACCGACTAGTTCTGAAACTAGTCAGTTGGAATTTGTTCTTAGACCGACTAGTTCTCTTGTGTTCAGCTTATTGTTTTCAACTGATTAGTCAGTCAAAGAACACTCACCGACCGACTAGTTGTCAAACTAGTCGGTTGGCAAGTCTTCTTAGACCGACTAGTTCTATATCTCCTGAACTATCTTTCTTGGCTGTCAACCTCTTAGTCGGTCTAAGAAGAATCACCGATCGACTAGTTGCAAAACTAATCGGTCAGTGATCCTTCTTAGACCGATTAGACTGCTTCAGAAATAGATCCGTTGGAGCATTAAATGCACGATTTTTTCCTCTCTCTTCTCTAACTCCTATATAATCTTGTGATGCTTCTTCATAGCATTCAAGGCTGCCATTATTGAGTTTTAGAGATCAAAGAGAGAGCATTTATTTCTCATTTCCAAGCTCACTCTTTTCTCACAAGAATCTCTCCAAACTCCTTGAGCCCTAATTTCCTCAAGAGAGGTTCTCTTCATTGTGAGCCTATCAAGCCAAGAGCTTGATTCAAGGTCACCAACTCCATCCTAGCCTTCGATCGCTGTTCATCTTCTTGGAGCTAGGGTTTGGTGACATTCTCTTCCCCAAAATCCTTCTTGCCCTAAAATCGTAAGTTTACTCAAGGCATAGGATTTTGTTGGTAAGTGTTTATTATTTCATTTACTTTGATATTGCAAGTTTTTCTCTCGGTTTGTGAGAGAAGTTTGTGATCCCGGTTTGTGGGAGTCACATTTTCATTTGTGTATGATTTGATCTTGTAGAGGTTTTCTACAAGAATTTCATAGTGCAAATTTAAGTTAGAGGATTCTAACTCAAGTAGCCGGAGGGGATCCGGGTGTTTGGGACGTAGGATCACCGGGAACAAGTCGGGGAGACTTGGGTGGATCCGAACCCGTTATATCGTTTGTTTGCATTGTCTTTTATTGTTGTCAATATTTTCATTCCGCATTGTTGGTTGAGTTTGCACGATAATTAGGAATTATACTCTTGATTATTTTAAAGTACTATTCACCCCCCTCTAGTACTTGTGCAGTAGCTATCAGGGCATTACATTTCGTATTAGAGCCAAGTTCATAGCTATGTCTACCAACGACAACAAGAACGTTCGTCCACCTTCAGATTATAGCACCTTCAAGAACCGTGAAGGAGCTTCTTCGGTGATGGAAGGACACTCCTCAACTAGGCCTCCTTACTTCAACGCTGCCAATTATGGGTACTGGAAATGCCGGATGGAAACGTTCTTCCGGAGCACTTCACTATGGAGAGCTACGTTGACGGAGTATGTCGAGCCCGTCGAACAAGACTTCGCTAAGTGGACTATCGCGGAGGTCGCCGCGGAGGTGAACAATGCCAAGGCAATGAATGCCTTGCAATGTGCGTTGGAGCTCGCAGACTTCAACAAGATATGCACATGTAAGAGTGCATATCAAATCTGGAACTCACTCCTCATCTTGCATGAAGGAACGAGTATGGTAAGAGACTCCAAACTCACTGTTGTAAATAAAGAATTCGAATTATTTCACATGCAACCGGGTGAGAAGATGAAGGAGTACTATGCTCGCTTCGTTGACATTACCAATGAATTGGAGGCTCTTGGAAAGACTTACACCCAAAAGGAGAAAGTCTCAAAGCTTATTGACGGACTTCCTTCTTGTTGGGAAAAGCATACCTTCGCCATCGAGGAAGGTAATGATATGAATAAATATACTGTCATTCAACTAATGGGTACCTTGATATCTTATGAGGTACGCAAGGACCGTAAAATAAATATGCAAGAGAAGATGAATTCGTACTTGAAGCAAGACGAGCCAAAGAAAAAGGCGATTGCGTTCAAGGCCGCTCCATCTACATCTACCGATGATGAAGAATCGGAAGACGAGTTGGGCTTGGAATCCATTGTCCTTATGGGAAAGAAGTTCAACCGATTCTTCCGGAAAGGTAACTTCAAGAACAAATCTAAATTTAGTTCTACTAACGCCTCCGCACCTTTGTGTTTTAAATGTAACAAGCCAGGACACATGAAAGCGGATTGTCCTCAAAACAAGAAAAAGGAGAAGTGGAAGGCGCCAAAGTTCGACAAGTCTCGAAAGTACAAGAAAGGGTACAAGAAAGGACTTGTCGGCACATTCACCGACTCCGACGAGGACTCCTCAAGTGGAGAGTCGGATGATGAACAAATGGAGCAAGCACACATGTGCTTCATGGCTAGAGAGGAACATGATCAAGAGTCATCTTCCGATGAAAGCGAGGATGAAGGCGATGAGGTAACCATGGATGACCTTAGATTAGCTAACGAGCAAATTTGGTCTAAATATTCTAAACTAGTAAATAGATATACTAAGACTAAAGATAAGCTAACTAGTCTCCAAACCTCATCTAAGCCTATCATCAACAACAACGACACCGTTGTTGAAGGTTTGAGAAATGAGATTGTAAATCTCAAATCTCAACTTGAGCATGTTCATATTGAGAATTCAGATGAACGCGAGATGTCAGATTTGATTTCTCGAAACTCAACTTTGAGTATTGAGAATAAGAATCTCAAGTCTCGTGTTTGTGTACTGACAA
Organism: Scilla litardierei; assembly: GCA_030789695.1. NCBI lineage: Eukaryota > Viridiplantae > Streptophyta > Magnoliopsida > Asparagales > Asparagaceae > Scilla > Scilla litardierei. The sequence goes on along the minus strand of JAULAV010006379.1, from coordinate 20,932 downwards.
CTCAAGTGTCCACTTTGGATACTTCAATACTTTCTCTCACCGAGAAGTATGAGTCCACATTAGGCCGAATTAACAAATTCAACAAAGGAAAGGACCATTTGGATAATATCCTAAATGACTTACTTCCGGCCATTCATCGTATTGGCTTGGGGTATAAAATGGGAAATTCATCCAAATCTTCCACTACCTTTGTAAGGCCAACTTCCAATGCCTCAACTAGTGGGAGTAAACACCCCATGTGTAGTTCATCTACCAATGGTGCTTCCACTAGGTACACACCCCCATTTGGAAAGAAACCCACTTTGGGTGAACCTCCAAAGAAGGGTCATGCATTTATGTACACCAATACCATGCCACGTAGGAACACACCTCCTACTCCACATGTTCACACGTATGATGCTTTCTATGCTCCACGTCCACGAGCACGTGCACACCATGTGAGACACACTCACACACGTGTTCCTCCACATGCATATGTTCATCCACATTATTATATGAATGATTACCATCATGCACCATATCATATGTCGCCACCACCATTTCATCATGTGCCATATGCTTATCCATGACATGCATCACGTAGAAATCAACGTATGCATGCTCCCAATAGGAATAGGGCTCCCAAAATATTCACTATTTGGGGCCCGAAGAACACTAACATGCATGAAAAACAAGCAAACATGAATTCCTATTTTATGAATGTCGTGCACAATGATGATTATGTTGGGAAGTCAAAGTCCAATTGGACTTGGCTTCCAAAGGTCTAATCTTTTAGGACCCAATGACATTGGGTACCATGGAATGATATTTCTATCTTTAGGTACTCAAGAAAAAGAAACGGAGCAACAAATCCAAATTTAGCTCCAAGGATGGGTGGATACTCGATAGCGGGTGTTCAAAACACATGACGGGTGAAGCTCAATTGCTCTCCGGAGTGGTGCCCATTGTGAATGGGAACAGAGTAGTCTTTGGAGGCAATGAGAGCAGAACCATCATTGGTGTTGGTAAAGTTGGTAACCCATCTAAACCTCTTATAAGTGATGTTTACCTTGTTAAAGGTTTAAATCACAATCTCATTTCAATCAGCCAACTTTGTGACAAGGGTTACAAAGTTAGCTTTGCGAAAGGAATGTGTCATATTTTTAGTAAAGATAATAATAATTTGTTATTTTCTGGCACACGCCATAAGGATATCTATATCCTAGATCTTCCAAAATCACATGAACAATGTCTCATAGCCAACACAAGTGAACAACACTTATGGCATCGACGTTTTGGTCATGTGAACTTTGGAACACTTTTTAAGCTATCTAAGTTAAATTCTATTAAAGGATTTCCTAAGCTTTCTTTCCAAAAGAAAAGCTTTTGTGACTCGTGTCAACGAGGCAAGCTTCCAAAATCGTCATTTAAACCTAAGAAGAGCATATCCTCTAAACGGCCTCTAGAGCTTTTACATCTAGATCTTTTTGGGCCAACTAGAGTTGCTTCATTAGGGAATGCTTGATATGGACTTGTCATCATTGATGACTTTTCTAGATTTACTTGGGTATTTTCTTTAAGTAATAAATATGATGCTTTTAAAAACTTCACAATATTTGTTAAGAAAGTACAAAATCTCATTGGAACCACCATTGTCACTATTCGTAGTGATCATGGAGGGAAATTTGAGAATGAGTCTTTCTCAAATTTTTGTGATGAAGTTGGTATTACACACACCTTTTCCTTCCCTCACGCACCTCCACAAAATGGTGTTGTTGAGAGAAAGAATAGGACGTTAGTGGAATGTGCTCGCACAATGCTTGATGATAGCCAACTTGGCCATCAATTTTGGGCGGAAGCGGTACATACCGCTTGCTATGTGTTTAATAGAATACTCTTGAGTCCCGGCACCAAACAAACTTGTTATGAATTGTTGTTTGGTAGATTGCCTCAAGTTAAACATTTTCGAGTTTTTGGTGCAAAATGTTTTATTAAAAACACGTATGGAAGCTTGGACAAATTTGATCCAAGATCCGATGAGGGGATATTTGTTGGATATTCCTCACATAGTAAAGCCTACCAGATATACAACAAAAGAACCTCAACGATCGAGGAATCACTTCATGTTTCATTCAATGAAAATTTTGTCCCATCTAGAATTATCAATGATGATGACTCCATGGATGTTTTATGTGATTCTATTGGTAATTCTAATTCTATTGATTCTATTGATACTAACCCTACTGATGATTCTTTTGAGAATGTTCCTAGTGATCAGGGAGTTCCCAAACGGCTTCATACAGTTCGTGACCATCCCCATGAGCAAGTCATTGGCAACATACTTGATAGTGTCAAGACGAGATCTCAAGTCAACTACTTCTCTCATTGTGCCTTTGCCTCTTCAATAGAGCCAAAGAATATCAACGAGGCGTGCGAAGATAGTTCTTGGATCCTAGCCATGGAGGAAGAACTCATTCAGTTTGAGAGGAATGAGGTTTGGAAGCTAGTTCCATTGCCTTCGAAGAACCACACTGTTATTGGAACGAAGTGGATCTTCAAGAATAAGACCGACGAGAACCAAAACGTCGTACGGAACAAAGCTAGGTTAGTAGCTCAAGGCTACCGGCAAGAGGAAGGTATAGATTTCGAAGAATCCTTTGCTCCGGTAGCTAGATTAGAATCTTTTAGGTTGTTGTTATCTTTTGCATGCCATAAAGATTTTAAACTCTTTCAAATGGATGTAAAAAGTGCGTTTTTAAACGGAGATGTCATTGAGGAAGTTTATGTTTCTCAACCTCCGGGTTTTATAAATGAAAAGTTTCCAAATCACGTTTTCAAACTTAAGAAAGCACTTTACGGTTTGAGACAAGCTCCTAGAGCTTGGTATGACCGCCTAAAGAATTTTCTTTTGGATTTGGGTTTTAAAATGGGTGAAGTTGATTCTACACTATTTGTTAAGTATGCGAATCATGATATTATTTTAGTTCAAATTTATGTTGATGATATCATTTTCGGTGCTACTAACTTCACTCTTTGCGAAGAGTTTTCTAATGTCATGAAGGACCAATTTGAGATGAGCCATATGTGTGAGCTCAAATATTTCTTAGGTCTCCAAATTCGCCAAATGCACGATGGAATCTTCATCCACCAAACCAAGTACACGGTGGAGTTGCTAAAGCGATTTGGAATGGAGAATGCTTCTGGGAAGAAGACTCCAATGAGCACTACTACACATCTTGATAAAGATACGGGCGGTAAAGATGTATACATTCGTCTATATCGAGGTATGATAGGAAGTTTATTATATCTTACTGCCAGTCGGCCTGATATTATGTTTGCTGTATGTGTATGTGCTCGTTATCAGTCTCAACCTAAGGAATCTCACTTAGTAGCGGTAAAACGTATTTTCCGCTATTTAAGTTACACACTCGACTACGGATTATATTAGCCAAAGTCTAGCACGTATGATTTAATCTCATATAGTGACACATATTATGCTGGATGCAAATCCGACAGGAAAAGTACTAGTTGCACTTGCCATTTTATAGGAAATTCTCTTGTCTCTTGGTTTTCCAAGAAGCAGAATTCCGTATCACTTTCAACCACCGAGGAGGAATATATTGCCGCCGGTGCTGCGTGTGCTCAGGTTCTTTGGATGAGACACACACTTAAAGACTTTGGTATAAACTGTGATACTTGCCCTATCATGGTGGACAACCAAAGTGTAATATGTCTCTCTAAGAATCCGGTACACCATTCATGTTCTAAACACATAGATGTCTGTCACCATTTACTAGATGCTTATGTTGCTAGAAAGGACATCATTTTAGTGTACGTTGAAACCCAGAAGCAAATCGCCGATATTTTCACGAAACCACTCAAGGAAGACTCCTTTGTGCGGTTACGTCGAGAATTGGGGATTATGGGTGAATCCGAGATATAGGATTCATATTTTCAATAATCTTGCATGATAATACTTTTCTTTTATATATGCTCATGCTAGATTTGTTGTGATATTCGAGATTTGTGATTGGTTTTTCGATTTGCGCGTCGTATTTATGAATTGCTATGTTTTATGGTGTAGAATAATGATGTGTGAGATTATTTCGATGTCTCGTCCAAGTGCTCTTTGGAGAAAACTCAAAATTTCGAATTCACAAATTTTTGGACTCTCTTAGTCGGTCCCAGTTCATCAGCCGACCGACTAGATTCCATTCTAGTCGGTTAGTGATTGAACTCAGACCGACTAAATCTTGCCCTATTTATGACTTCAGTTACTGTTTGCTTTTAGTCGGTCCAAGCTCATTGGCCGACAGACTAGATTGCATTCTAGTCGGTCAGCACTTGAACATAGACCGACTAGTTGCGTAGGGGCAGTTGTGTCTTTTGGCATCTTAAGTCGTTTTATACTCTCCTCCGCACTTATTAGAATTCATTCTAATCGGTGCACGATCTCTTCCAAAACCCTAACCCGCGTCTCCTCAGCTCTCCCTCCGCTGTGTGTCGCCGTTTTCGGCCACCGTCTGCCGTCGCCGACCATCTCCCTTCCTCCTAGGGTATATCTCCTCTATCTCTCTCAGTTTTTAGGGCTCGATTTCCTCTAGTTTTCGATCGTTTTCTTTAGGGTTCGTATTAGGGTTTCAATTTAGTTCGATTTCTCGTTTGATCTTGTGCATCGTTTGTGTGTTGTCTCGTCTCGATATCATGGTGAGAACATGAATCCCTATCCGTCCTACCACTCCGTCTCCCATGACCATCGAGTCTCCTCCTACCGTCCCTCCTCAACCCAAACGTCGTGCCAAATCCACTCGTACGCCTACCTCTCCCTCCTCTTCCTCGCCTCCCCTCAAGAAGAAGAGGACTACCGTTACCAAGCCTAAACCCCAATCTCAATCCAAGCCCCGGACCAAGGCCAAAGAAAAGATTTTGACTCCTGGACCATTCCGTGCTCCCACACCACCTGACTCTGACTCTGATGAAGAGTATGTCCCGGAGACCGAGCCTACCGAGAAGGCTCCTACTCCTCCTCCTCGATCTTCCTCTCATCCATCTAAGGGGAAGGCTCCCATGCCTTTGGGTGGTGTCGATATCTCGTTGTGTCGTGATGACCCGTTGTGTCTAGCGGCTTACAACCGTATCGAGCACTGTTCGTTGATCCTAGAGCACTTCGTTCAGTTTTCTGACTTTCCACATCTCGTAGATCTCCTCTCCTATAGCGGCCTTCTCGATTATCTTCGCCATGATCCCCAGGCGAACCCTCATCCATATCCTCGTCTCGTCAAATTGTTCTATGCGAATCGTGTTCGGGATGAGTATGATGACACTCACTGCATTGAGACCACTGTCTTGGGGACACCTATTGTCCTCACGGCAGAGATCTTAGGGCAGTTGATTGGTGTCTCCTCCTCTGGCCTGCTCCCTGCTGATATCTCCGTGGATGATATCCACGATCTTGACCAGTCGATGCTTGCTGAGATGTTCCATGTCATTCCTCCCGCCATGGTTGGCATTTCTTCGAAATCATTTAAGCCGAATGCATGTGTCCTTAATCTTATTCTGAAGTCGTGTCTTCTACCGAAGTACGGCTCCTCTAGCTTGCCCTCTCAGCCATTTCTCAAGCTTATATACTCTCTTTTTATGGGGTGCGAGATAAATTGGGCTCGTATTATCCTTGACAAGATGGATTCCTTTGAGTGCATAAGGAAATCCACCAAGTCTGCACATATTCCTTATCCTTGCCTATTGACTCTAGTATTTCGTCACTTCGGCGTTCCTCTCCCTCCCGATGATCAGTGTCCTTTGGGTCCTCCCCTGAACGTGACTGCCTTCAAGAAGTCTCTTGCGGCCTTGCATATGTTCAGTGGACTACCCCTTCAGCTCCTCCACCTTCACGCCCTGACTCTTCTGCTTCTCAGAGCCGTCAGGAGGCTCAGAATGCTCGATGTGAGGAGATGCTAGCTTGCATCTGTTCTCACTTGGGCATTGAGGTTCCTCCTTCAGTTTCTGACGAGGAGGAAATGGATGATGCTGATCTCGAGGAGCTTGTTGGTTCTCCTGTTCGTACCCCCAAGGGTACGTCTGCTGCTGCTAATTCTGCTGGTGCTACCGAGACCACTCCTGCTGCCACCATTCCTTCGGTGGATACTTCTGCTGGTGCTCTCGAGACCACTCCTGTTGCCACTCTCCCTTCTGTTGACACTCCCGCCGATCCAGAGACTACCACCTCTTCTGCACAGCCTGCTGCTGCTGCTGCTGATCCTGCCTCCGCCTCCTGAGCTTGCGTTGGAGGACTCTCCCATGTGCACTTGGATGATCTACTTTGTCGTGAGAGAGTGGGGTAGGATAGTTGGGTGGTTATGTATTTATGATGTATTTTTGGATGTTTTGATGATACATTTTGATGTATATTCGTTTTGATGTCTATTGAGACATGTGTTGTATGTTGTGCACCGATCTGATGATCGTTTATATTAGTGTTGGCGGATGTATACTTTTTGATGTACCATGTTATATATATATATGCATCGTGTTGCATTTATTTCAGTGTGCACATTATATTTTTGTCTCTGATGTTGATTTCGTCGCTCGACGATTACATTGATTAAATAGAATTTTTTCTATGAAAACATAGAATTGTTTTCCACGCACTAAATTCACCAAGAATGTTGATATTGGAGAGTATGTTCCATAACTCATTACGTGAAATTGATTTGAGTTTTGATTATTTCATTTTTTTTCGATTTTCGACTATGGTCTCGTTGGCACACTTTGATTTTCTTCGTGATTTTACTTTGGTGTCATTTGGACCGTGGTCGTATTCTTCGACTCTCGTGCTTTTATTTTTAGCCATTGTTGTTGTCGTTGATCTCCTCTCGGTCTTTTTGCTAATGCCAAAGGGGGAGAGAATTAATAATGACGATGTGGTAAATGATAATTTAAAGCAATTTACAGTGAATCTAATTTGATATGTTAGATTCTGGGGGAGTTAAGAGATATAAATGGATTTAGATCCGATATTTCAATAATTGGATCATGTTTTATACTTTCCTCGTCTGCTTGATGCATATGATTATTATTTAATATGGAATTAACGTGTCATCAATGCAGGGGGAGTAAGTAAATTTCATTTGACTCATTATTATTGATTATTATTTATGTTGGTTTGTCATCACCAAAAAGGGGGAGAATGTTGAGTATTGATTCTCCGGATTTGGTTTTGATGATGAACAAACATAAATATCGTGAACTAACTCTTTGTGAGCGCAGTTGTGGAGATCGTCGCCAAAATTCTATATACATCAAAAGCGACGTCTCAAGACTTCTCAAAGCACGTGATCGTGTGCCTGAAGCTTCGTTGAAGCTCTAGGAGCATTATTGAAGTCAAGAGATTCGGATTGAAGCTTTGAAGACGGTTCGTCTAGTTTATTTTATAGTCTTCTAGCTTCTTTTCGTAGAATGTTAAGCCTTGAGTAGGTCTTATATGATAATCTTCATAACACTCATATCTTAGAGCTAGGATTATCTTAGAAGTCCATAGAAACTTTTCCGAAGCTTTACGCTTCATTTCGCGGCTTCTAGTGCACCTTAGTTGGTTCAAAAAGAAGGACCAACCGACTAGATTGTCATCTAGTCGGTTAAGAATCCTTCTTGAACCGACTAGATCTCCTTGCTCAATTCAGGCTCTTCACTGTTGACCAATTAGTCGGTCCAAGAAGGTTCACTGACCGACTAGTTGTCAAACTAGTCGGTTTGGAATCCTTCTTAGACCGACTAGTTATACTTTCACTTTTCAGCCTGAGCTACTGTTGACTCGTTAGTCGGTCAAAGAACACTCATCGACCGACTAGTTCTGAAACTAGTCAGTTGGAATTTGTTCTTAGACCGACTAGTTCTCTTGTGTTCAGCTTATTGTTTTCAACTGCTTAGTCGGTCAAAGAACACTTACCGACCGACTAGTTGTCAAACTAGTCGGTTGGCAAGTTTTCTTAGACCGACTAGTTCTATATCTCCTGAACTATCTTTCTTAGCTGTCAACCTCTTAGCCGGTCCAAGAAGAATCACCGACCGACTAGTTGCAAAACTAATCGGTCAGTGATCCTTCTTAGACCGATTAGACTGCTTCCGAAATAGATCCGTTGGAGCATTAAATGCACGATTTTTCCCTCTCTCTTCTCTAACTCCTATATAATCTTGTGATGCTTCTTCATAGCATTCAAGGCTGCCATTATTGAGTTTTAGAGATCAAAGAGAGAGCATTTATTTCTCATTTCCAAGCTCACTCTTTTCTCACAAGAATCTCTCCAAACTCCTTGAGCCCTAATTTCCTCAAGAGAGATTCTCTTCATTGTGAGCCTCTCAAGCCAAGAGCTTGATTCAAGGTCACCAACTCCATCCTAGCCTTCGATCGCTGTTTATCTTCTTGGAGCTAGGGTTTGGTGACATTCTCGTCCCCAAAATCCTTCTTGCCCTAAAATCATAAGTTTACTCAAGGCATATGATTTTGTTGGTAAGTGTTTATTATTTCATTTACTTTGATATTGCAAGTTTTTCTCTCGGTTTGTGAGAGAAGTTTGTGATCCCGGTTTGTGGGAGTCACATTTTCATTTGTGTATGATTTGATCTTGAAGAATTTTTCTACAAGAATTTCATAGTGCAAATTTGAGTTAGAGGATTCTAACTCAAGTAGCCGGAGGGGATCCGGGTGTTTGGGACGTAGGATCACCGGGAACAAGTCGGGGAGACTTGGGTGGATCCGAACCCGTTATATCGTTTGTTTGCATTGTCTTTTATTGTTGTCAATATTTTCATTCCGCATTGTTGGTTGAGTTTGCACGATAATTAGGAATTATACTCTTGATTATTTTAAAGTACTATTCACCACCCTCTAGTACTTGTGCAGTAGCTATCAGGGCATTACAGCCACCAGTAACCCTCCGTATTCCAGTCTATGGGATAGCGTTACGTGTTGTGGCCATGTACGGCGTATTGAAGGTAATGGTGTATGATCCCTAGAGAGTGGGACCCATTTGGAGGACCTTCTTAAAACGTGACGAGTCAGGGTTTGGCGCTCGTTAACAGTGGAACTATCACCACATTGGTCAGTGGCAATCTTGTAATTAAGTGGAGAAGTTTCATAAAAATAAAAATAATATAAAATTGATTTTATTTTGGGTATGGGCATTTTGGTAATTATGGAGGGTTACCATAAATGGAAAGTTTCCATAAAAAGGAAATTACTAAATAAGGAAAGTTTCCTAATTTGGAAAGTTTCCAAATTAGGAAAATGGCAAACTTGTAATTACCCTAACTAAGAAAATATCTATTAAACCTATTCCTAATTATCCTAAACTCTACCCCCTTAATTTAAATATCTCTCTCCCTCACACCACCCCTCATTTTTGCCCGAGTAATTTCAGCCTACATCAAGGAGAAAGGGGAGGAGGAAAAAAAAGGTAAGAGAAGAAAAAGAGAAGAGGAAAGGAGGAGCAAGGAGGAGCTAGCTATGAGGTTTCATCTTCTTCAAGCACCCAAGGTATAGGATCTCTTCACCCTTAGGAATAGGGTAGAGATGCATACTAGGGTTCCTTGCTAATGTGTTTGTATGTTTATTTAGGAATTAAGTTATTTTAGCACTTGTAAAAACAGTACAGATCCACCCAATACAGGGGAGGTTCTGTCCGAAATTTGTTTGAGCTATTCCCACTCTTCCACAGAGTATTTTGATCTGAGATTTTAGTATGTTGTACTCTTAGTAGTCCCCTGTAATTTCTTCTACTGGGCCAAAGATTGATTTTGCCTCTAGATATTTTTAAAAATTCGATTTCCAGAACCTGTCTCATTTTACTCAGCCCAGACATATGTTGGTAGAAAAGCTAAATCCTTTGCTACAAAACCTTGATTGACTTGAAACCAGTGCCATTCAACAGTTAAGACCTATATGTAAGTTTTCTTCTCTGCATGTTTGTCTAATTATGCCTCTAAACATACTGAAATGACCAATTTTTGAATCCTAATATTGCTGTCTAAAAACTGCAGAAACACCTTTCAGTGTTTAAATCACCATAAACCAAATACTTTGAATTTTGATGTCAGGTTTGAAATTATGGAAACTAGATTGATAGGACTACAACCCTGATGTGTTGGATTCCCATGTTTAGTTTAATAAATTTCGTGAAGTGCTGCCACAATCTATTGCTGTGCTGGAAACTGAAATCTGCAAGTCTCTAATTGCTATATGCATGCATTAATGTTGAACTATAGTTGTGTAATTGACTTCTGAAATTCATGTTAATGCTTCTAAAATGTGTAAGGTGATGTGTAATGGCTACCCTAAGCTTAGTTGCTCAAGTTAAATGTTAGTGCACATGCAAGCTAAGTTGAAACATGGTTATGGAAGTTATATGTATGATGTGATGAAAGTTAAACTTTGAGCTTTAATAGAACGAGCAACTAAACCTAGGGTAGAGACATGCCAGAGGTGTCCATGCCGCTCAAAGCGGGTAGGCCCTCTAGGCATGGGTTCGGTATGGGGGGAAAGCCCGAGAAAAGTGACAGTATGAGGACGAGACTATGTGGTTCAGAGTTATATCGTATGTTTCATTGTTGCCCCACGTCCGTGAGACAGAGTGGGAGGCCCTTATGGCTCTGACTTGTTGCCCCACATCCAGAGTGGGAGGCCCCGTTAAGCTTCACACAGTGCGTTGTACCACTGGCGGGTGCTCGGTTGCCATCCCAATTTGGGATGAGGTTTAGTCCTCGTACTCGAGTCTTGGTCTCGGCCTTTTCAAACTTAACTACAGCTAGAACTTAATGAACTTATTAACTTTTGAACTGTGATGTGATGTGTATTGGTTCTCCTTGAGTGTGTTGAGTTTTCTCTATTGATCACACTCTGACATGTCCCCTTCCCGTGGTTTTGGGAGCAGGCACCCAGCCGTAGCTGTCAGAGCAGGAGGACGCGAGGCGTACTGCTTAGTTTTTCACCTTGTCAGTTGAGTAGCTCTGTAGTGGGGTCGAGATGATGTGGATATATGCAGGCATGGTCGGCGAGGAGTTGGTTGTCGTAGTCGCCACTCCGGCGACGGTTGTAGTGGCGGTGTTTTGTCCTACGACGGGTCTTATACAGATGTACACAGTTGATGCAGTTCCTTAGTAGTTCGGTCGAGTGTTGGAGATGTACTTTTGATATGGGACATATGTATATAGCAGTGTGACCTTTTTGGGGGTGGCTGTACTTTTTGTAGTGGTTGTACTCTTGTGTCAGTGGACAGTTGCACTTGATGTTGGCATAGTTGTACATATTATATGATGGTGGACTAGTGTACTCAGTTTCAGTTCAGTGTTGTCTGTGGTTGTTTTACTTTTCCTGCTCTGCTTTTAGTACCACACTTGTGTCTTGTTGTTACCTTTCTGTTGTTAGAGCTCTTTTGCTTTCCTTCCTTACTGTGTTGTTCCAGTGTGCACAGTGGCCTGCCTTACTTTTATTATACGCTTGGTCTAAGACCGCGACCCGTCACGTGTTTCCATCCCCTCCTGTCTCGGGGAATTGAGATTAAATTCTCCTCCCTCGAGTATTAGGGCGACTGGGGCATGCCACCACCAGTGTGCGCAGTGGCCTGCCTTACTTTTATTATACGCTTGGTCTAAGACTGCGACCCGTCATGTGTCTCCATCCCCTCCTGTCTCGGGGAATTGAGATTAAATTCTCCTCCCTCGAGTATTAGGGTGACTGGGGCGTGACAGGTTTTGTGGTGGCCCATGCAGATCCACTAACACTGCGACACACGTAAAAACTTCTTAGTTTATTCTCTGACATATCAATATGTGGTACTAATTTGTATCTTATTCTCATGAAGCAGGATGGATGATGGAAATGGTAACTCCAACTGAGGCACGGGAGGTGCTCCGACGGGACAGAGTCCACAGTCAGGGACGACGTCTTTTGACGCAGCTACCATGATACAGATCTTGACCGGAGTTTTTGAGCGTGTAGCAGAGCGTCGACAGGGTCATACTCCGGCGCCGACTTCCACCTCCACCGATAGATTGTTCAAGGACTTTACACCTAAGTCCTTCTGTGGCGACGAGGAGGGCCTAGAGGTTGATGAGTGGCTCAGCCACATGGAGGACTGCCTGACTTTGGTAGGCACCCCTCGAGATGAGTGGGTAGATGCAGCACGCAGATGCTTCACCTTTGCAGCAAGGGATTGGTGGAGGGCCCAACAGCAATGCCTCAGGGGGAGGTGTTGACACGGGAAGAGTTCAGGAAGCTGTTTGAGGCGACATACCTCCCAGATACCGCCAAGGATGAGCTGCGTCAGAGTTTCGAGCAGTTAAAGCAGGATCAGAGGATTGTTGACCAGATGATGCTGAATTTTCGCAACTCAGTAAGTATGCCCCTGAGTTAGTAGAGAAAGAGGCTGATAGAGCACAGAGATTTAGGAAGGGCCTGAATCCAGAATACAGAGGAGCTATGTCGACAACAGGTTTGTCCACCCAGGAGGCAGTGTTGGCGGCTGCTAGGATGCATGAGTCTCACCTCTGTAGTTTGGGATGGTTACCAGCAGCCGGTACGACCACAGACAACCCAGAGGACAGTAGCTTCGAGGCCAGTTCAGACAAACCAGTTTAAGAGGCCAGGAGCTCCACCCTCAGTTCAGGGACCACCAGCCTGCTTCCACTGTGGCAAGACGAGACACCTGTCAAGACAGTGTAGAGCCTAGTTACAGAGGAGGTGCTTCAGTTGCGGTGGCTAGGGACATGTTCAGAGAGAATGCCCAAGAGGACGTCGGGGGTTTCCTCGAGGTTATGGTGTGGCAAGGTCGGGTCAGTAGCAGTAGCCACAGCAACGTCAGCTTCCAGTGGCCCCTCAGAGACTTCCACTGCCAGCACCACCGTAGAGGCCAGGACATGCATGGCAGGGGCGACCGCCGAGGGCACCTCAGCGTCCGATGGCTGGAAGAAAGGCCCTCGTGCCTCAGCAGCGTCAGACTTTTCAGCTGACGGCTGTAGCAGAGGAGGGCTCCAGCGAGTCATTACTGGTTAGTATATTACTCAGTCGTTTATGTGTATTATTCCTTGTAGTATAATTGAGTAGATGTTTAGTAGTTTTGTTTTTTTACCGGGATAGGTGTTGTAAGATTGCATCTTTCCCTACCATAACATTGTTCGATACGGGAGAGTCTCAATGTTTTCTGTCTAAGGAGTTTGTGAAAAAGAATCAGATAGCGGTAGACGCGTTTACTTTTAATTGGAATGTTCATACCAGAAATGGGGTTGTTTTGAGTTCAGCTAGTATGAGAAATTGCCCGGTAGAATTGGCAGGATTAGAACTATATGCAGATTTCTTGATCATAGAGTTGTCCAGTTATGAAGTAGTGTTTGGTATGGATTGGTTAAGCATGTTTTATGCGAGGATAGATTGTAGACGGCAGAGGATAGTATTCCAAGTTCCAGGTCATGCTGAGTTTTTATATCATAATGGAACAAACGTATGTGAATCAGTTAAGTTCAGAGCGGCACCAGTGGAGATGCAAGTGATGGCCATGGAATTGGAAGTAGAACTTCCTGAGGTTGTATGGGATTTTCCAGATGTGTTTCCTGATGATATATATGGGCTTCCTCCGGATAGATCATTAGAATTCACATTTGACTTGATTCCGGGAACCCAACCAATTTCGAAGGCTCTATATCGTATGGCTCCGCCGGAATTAGATGAGCTGCAGAATCAACTGACTGATTTATCAGGTCGTTGGTTGATACGACCGAGTGTGTCTCTGTGGGGAGCACCAGTCTTATTGGTGAATAAGAAGGATGGTTCGAGAAGGTTATGCATCGATTATAGGGAGTTGAATAAAGCAACTGTGAAAGATAAGTGCCCACTTCCCCGAATCGATGACATTTTTGATCAGTTGGGTGGATCCAGGGTGTACTCCAAGTTGGATTTGTGAAGTGGATACCGCTAAGTGAAGGTTCGTGATTCAGATATCCCTAAGACTGCTTTCAGACCCGATCGGGCAGTATGAGTTTCTGGTGATGCCTTTCAGAGTGACGAATGCACCAGCTACTTTCATAAGACTTATGAACCAAGTGTTCTTTGACTATTTGGATAAGTTTGTAGTGGTATTCATTGATGATATCTTAGTGTATTCGAAAGATGAAGCCGAGCATGCTAAACACTTGAGGATAGTTTTTGAGACTCTGAGGCAGCACCAATTATATGCCAAGATTAGCAAGTGCCAATTTTGCCTGAAGAAGATCGCTTTCTTGTGACATGTTGTATCAGGTGAAGGGATCTCTGTGGATCTGGAAAAGATTGCGGTGGTAGTAGAGTGGAATATTCCACGATTAGTCACTGAAATTAGAAGTTTCATGGGTTTTACCGGATATTACTGAAAATTCATCAAGGATTTTTCAAAGATCGCAGCACCTCTGACAAACCTGACGAAGAAAGATGTGCCTTATGTGTGGTCAGACAAGTGTCAACAGGCGATGGATGAGTTGAAGCGTCGTTTGACGACTGCTCCGGTGTTGACGATTCCCGATCGATCAGGAGGATTCGAAATCTTTTGTGATGCTTCAGAAAAAGGATTGGGATGTGTACTCCATCAGCATGGACGTGTGGTCGCTTATGCATCGAGATTGTTGAAAGTCCATGAGCAAAACTATCCCACTCATGATTTGGAGTTGGCGGCGGTAATCTTTGCATTGAAGTTGTGGAGACATTTTTTGTTGGGCGAACATGTAAAGATATATACGGATCATAAAAGTCTGAAATATGTCTTCATGCAACAAGAGCTTAATATGAGGCAAAGAAGATGGTTGGAGTTGATGGCAGAATATGATATTGATCTTCAGTATCATCCCGGCAAGGTCAATGTAGTTCTGGATGCTCTGAGCAGATTGCCAGCAATAATAAGATTGACCTCGCAACCACAACTACAATGGGCAATGAGGCAGATGGAGATAGAGATTGTGCTTCCAGTAGAGCAGGCGGTTGGCATGGGATTAGAGGTTTGATCAGACCTGGTGGATAGGATTAAAACAGCCCAGTCAGAGGACAAGAAGTTGAAGATAACTAGAGAGCAGGTTGAGGCTGGTCTTCAGACAGATTTTTGCATCCATGAAGATGGTTCTTTGAGATTCGGTAGTCAAGTCTGTGTACTCGCAGGTGCTATCCGGGATGAGCTATTGAAGGAAGCTCATAGTTCACCTTATTCCATTCATTTAGAGGGACCAAGATGTATCGTGATATGCGCCAACATTTCTGGTGGCACTGTATGAAGCGTGCGATAGCTAAGAGTGTAACAGCATGTATTGTATACCAGCAGGTGAAGGCCGAGCACCAGAGAACAGCAGGTTCGCTCCAACCTCTTCCTATTTCGGAATGAAAGTGGCAGCACGTGACCATGGACTTTGTGACGGGCTTACCCTGCACACTAAAAGGTCATGACGTAGTATGGGTAATTGTGGATCGCTTGGATCGCTTAACTAAGTCGGTGCATTTTATTTCGTTTCGGGTTGGTCAGTCTACAGAGTCATTGGCCAAGAAGTATATGGAAGAAATTGTGAGACTTCATGGAGTTCCCATATGTATTGTGTCGGATCGAGACTCGAGATTTACATCTCACTTTTGCAAAAGTTTGCAGAACAGCTTGGGAACCAATCTTAGTTTCAGTGTAGCTTATCACCCTCAGACAGATGGCCAATCAGAGCGTGTGATCCAGATTCTGGAAGATATGTTGAGGGCATGTATGTTGGAGTTTCAAGGATCCTGGGAAGATCACCTGGATTTGGTTGAGTTCGCATACAACAACAGCTATCAAGCAAGTATTGGTATGGCTCCATTTGCAGCTTTATATGGACGTAAGTGTCGGTCACCACTCAGTTGGGACGACATTGGGGATCGTGAGTTATTGGGACCAGATATGGTCGTTGAGGCAGTTGATGTTGTGCGAACAGTTCGTGAGAATCTTCGGATTGCTCAGGATTGGTATAAGCATTGGGCTGATACCAAGAGAAGATCACTTGCGTTCCAACCAGGTGACTATGTGTTTTTGAAAATCTCGCCTACTCGTGGTATAATTTGTTTTGGACGACAAGGGAAGTTGAGTCCCAGGTATGTCGGTCCGTTTGAGATTTCAGCTCGAGTTGGCGAGGTGGCTTACAGATTGGTGCTTCCACCATCTCTCGAAGGTGTCCACGAAGTGTTCTATGTATCTCAACTCCGAGGATTTACAGGCGACCCCAGTCAGATCGTGGACCACACAGAAGTTGCAGTGCGTCCAGATTTGACATATGAACATCAGCCCGTGGCGATTCTGGATCGGAGGCAGAAGATGCTGCGAAACAAGATAGTGGATCTTGTAAGAGTCATGTGGCACCATGAATCACCTGGAGAATCCACTTGGGAACGTGAGGATGAGATGCGGGAGAAATACCCATATTTGTTTATGTAATACTCTCGTATCAATGTATCATGGTAGACTTGTATATATTTATATAAGAGATTGTTTCTACTCTCCTTATTGATATTTTTGTAATTCCGAGTACGGATTTATTCTAAGGGGGGTATGATGTAACCCTCCGTAGTCCAGTCTACGGGGTAGGGTTACGTGTTGTGGCCATGTACGGCGTATTGAAAGTAATGGTGTAGGATCCCAAAAGAGTGGGACCCATTTGGAGGACCTTCTTAAAACGTGACGAGACAGGGTTTGGCGCTCGTAAACAGTGGTACTATCACCACATTGGTCAGTGGCAATCTTGTAATTAAGTGGAGAAGGTTCATAAAAATAATAATAATATAAAATTGATTTTATTTTGGATAAGGGCATTTTGGTAATTATGGAGGGTTACCATAAATGGAAAGTTTCCATAAAAAGGAAATTACTAAATAAGGAAAGCTTCCTAATTTGGAAAGTTTCCTAATTTGGAAAATGGCAAACTTGTAATTACCCTAACTAAGAAAATATCCACTATACCTATTCATAATTATCCTAAACTCTACCCCCTTAATTTAAATCTCTCTCTCCCTCACACCACCCCTCATTTTTGTGCTGGTAATTTCTGCCTACATCAAGATGAAAGGGGAAAGGGAAAAAAAAGAAAAGGGAAGAGAAGAAAAAGAGAAGAGGAAAGGAGGAGGAGGAAGGAGGAGATAGCTAGGAGGTTTCATCTTCTTCAAGCACCCAAGGTAGAGGATCTCTTCACCCTTAGGAATAGGGAGAGATGCATACTAGGGGTTCTTGCTATTGTGTTTGTATGTTTCTTTAGGAATTAAGTTGTTTTAGCACTTGTAAAAATAGGGCAGATCCACCCAATACATGGGAGGTTCTGTCCGAAATTTGTTTGAGCTATTCCCACTCTTCCACAAAGTATTTTGATCTAAAATTTTAGTATGTTGTACTCTTAGTAGTCCCCTGCAATTTCTTCAACTGGGCCAAAGACTGATTTTGCCTCTAGATATTTTTAAAAATTCGAATTCTAGAACCCGACCCGTTTTACTCAGCCTAGACCTATGTTGGTAGAAAAGCTACATCCTTTGCTACAAACCCTTGATTGACTTGAAACCAGTGCCATTCAACAGTTAAGATCTATATCTAACTTTTCTTCAACTGCATGTTTGTATAATTATGCCTCTAAACATATTGAAATGACCAATTTTTGAATCCTAATATTGCTGTCTAAAAACTGCAGAAACACCTTTCAGTCTTTAAATCACCATAAATCAAATACTTTGAATTTTGATGTGAACTTTGAAATTCTGGAAACTAGATTGATAGGGCTACAAGCCTGATTTGTTGGATTCCCATGTTTAGTTTAATAAATTTCGTGAAGTGCTGCCACAATCTACTGCTGTGCTGGAAACTGAAATCTGCAAGTCTCTAATTGCTATATGCATGCCTTAATGTAGAACTATAGTTGTGTAATTGACTTCTGAAATTCATGTTAATGCTTCTAAAATGTGTAAGGTGATGTGTAATGGCTACCCTAAGCTTAGTTGCTCAAGTTACATGTTAGTGCACATGCAAGCTAAGTTGAAACATGGTTATGGCAGTTATGTGTATGATGTGATGAAAGTTAAACTTTGAGCTTTAATAGAACGAGCAACTAAACCTAGGGTAGAGACATGCCAGAGGTGTCCATGCCGCTCAAAGCGGGTAGGCCCTCTAGGCATGGGTTGGGTATGACGGGAAAGCCCGAGAAAAGTGACAGTATGAGAGACGAGACTATATGGTTCAGAGTTATATCGTATGTTTCAGTGTTGCCCCACGTCCGTGAGACGGAGTGGGAGGCCCTCGTGGCTCTGCCTTGTTACGCCCACATCCAAAGTGGGAGTCCCCGTAAAGCTTCACACAGTGCATTGTACCACTGGCGGGTGCTCGGTTGCCATCCCAATTTGTGATGAGGTTTAGTCCTCGTACTCGAGTCTTGGTCTCGGCCTTTTCAAACTTAACTACAGCTAGAACTTAATGAACTTATTAACTCTGAACTGTGATGTGATGTGTGTTGGTTCTCCTTGAGTGTGTTGAGTTTTCTCTACTGGTCATGCTCTGACGTGTCCCCTCCTCGTGGTTTTGGGAGCAGGCACCCAGTCGCAGCTGTCAGAGCAGGAGGACGCGAGGCGTACTACTTAGTTTTTCCCCTTGTCAGTTGAGTAGCTCTGTAGTGGGGTCGAGATGTTGTGGACATATGCATGCATTGTCGGCGAGGAGTTGGTTGTCGTAGTCGCCACTCCGGTGACTGTTGTAGTGGAGGTGTTTTGTCCTACGACGGGTCTTATACAGATGTACACAGTTGATGCAGTTCATTGGTAGTTCGGTCGAGTGTTGGAGATGTACTTTTGATATGGTACATATGTACATAGCAGTGTGACCTTTTTGGGGGTGGCTGTACTTTTTGTAGTGGTTGTACTCTTGTGTCAGTGGATAGTTGCACTTGATGTTCGCATAGTTGTACATATTATATAATGGGGGACTAGTGTACTCAGTTTCAGTTCAGTGTTGTCTGCGGTTGTTTTACTTTTTCGGCTCTGCTTTTAGTACCACACTTGTGTCTTGTTGTTACCTTTCTGTTGTTAGAGCTCTTTTACTTTCCTTCCTTACTGTATTGTTCCAGTGTGCGCAGTGGCATGCCTTACTTTTATTATACGCTTGGTCTAAGACCGCGACCTGTCACATGTCTCCATCCCCTCCTGTCTCGGGGAATTGAGATTAAATTCTCCTCCCTCGAGTATTAGGGCGACTGGGGCATGCCACCACCAGCCTTACAGTCAAGTTGTGGCCGGCATGCTGGGAGAGCTGCCCCCACCTTATAGCTGACAGGTTGGTTGCAGGCTGGGGGAGCCACCCCCAGTCTAATGGTTGACCGGATGATCGGGCTGCCGAGGGAGTTACCCCCGGCATTACGACCGATCGTGAGGTACAATTGGGCCTACTGGGGGAGTTTCCCCCAACCTTACGACAGATCGAAAATTCGATCGGGCCTGCTGGAAGAGTTACCCCGGCCTTACGGTGGAACGAGAATTCGATCGGGCCCGCTGAGGGAGTTTCCCCTGCCATATGATGGATCGGGAATTCGATCGGGCCTGCTGGGGGAGTTGCCCCTAGCCTTACGACGGATCGAAAATTCAATCAGGCCCGCTGGCGGAGTTTCCCCCAGCCTTATAGTAGATCAGGAATTCGATCAGGCCCACTGGGGGAGTTTCCCCAAGTCTTACGGTGGATCGGAAATTTGTTTGGGCCGGCTGGGGGAGTTGCCCCCAGCCTTACGGTGGATCGGGAATTTGATTGGGCCCGCTGGGGTGGTTGCCCCTAGCGGTCTCGATGTCAGATCCGGTGGGCGATTTGCTAAATCTTGAAGGACGTGTAGTCGTAAGCAAGGACTCAAGTTCTGTCTTTATTTCAGCAGAAAGAAAACTGGGGATATATTTAAAACTTAGATGCGTGGAGCGTGGAAGATGTGGGTGGGAGAGTCGCTTGCCCGGAGCCGTGAGTCGCGATCGATCGGCCAAATCCTTATTCAATTATGCACACGGGGTGTGGACGACGTTTACCTTCTTTCCCTTATCCGCCTGTCTCGAAGTGTCCTCCCCAGAGCCCGCCTTCGAGGCGTCGACGAAGTTCTTCAAATATCCTCGGCTGATCAACTGGTCAATATCCTTCTTTAGGTGTCAGCAGTCGTCGGTGTCATGGCCGTTTTCCTTGTGATGTTTGCAGTAGTTTTCTTCGTCTCTTCGTCCCTCCTTCATCCTTGGGGAGGCTTGTTGATGTGGCCCTCTTTTTGGGCATGTGTCAGGACGACATCCTGGGCCGTGTTTAGCCTGGCGGGTGCGGCTTCCCCTCTGCGTGGCTTCCCCCTGGGCATCCTCTCTTGCCTGTGGTCTTCCAGCTTGCGACATTCATCTTCGACGTGCCTTGAACTCCTCCTAGAACCTGTGGGGGGAGCTCATTCCTCTGCGGCTAAAGCTTCCTCTGTCAGCATGAATTGCTCCGCCTGAGCCAAGACCTGGATGAGGCCCTTTAGGGGGTCTTGATGGAGGGATTTCTTCAGGCATTTGTGTCAGAGCCCCTTTTTCAAGGCTGTCATGGTGACCAGTTCAGGGCAGCTCTCGACATTTAGTCTCTAAGCGTTGAAGCACTTCATGTAACCCCTCAGAGTCTAGTCTAGCCTCTGGATTATGTTGAATAGGAGGTCCGAGCCTAGCTTCCTCTGTCGCCCAGTCATGAATTATTGGCAGAACTTCTGGGCAGGTCCCAGAAGTTACTGATGGATTGGTCGGGGATGCCGTTATACCACTGCCTGGTAGATTTCTTAAGAGTTGTATAGAAGCCTCGACAGAGCAGAACGTCATCGGCCCTTTGGAACCTCATGACTCCTTGGTAGTCTTGCACGTGCTCCTGGGGGTCCCCCGTGCCGTCGTACTTCTCCAAGGTTGGTACCTTGAGCCTGAAGG
>JAULAV010006378.1:0-25002 GCA_030789695.1 Scilla litardierei | reverse complement strand
AATTCAAAAGAGATAGGATAACTCCGCCATAACCAAAGTAGTGACGATTAGAATTCCTGAAACCGAGCCATGTCTAGATTCTATGCTTTTTCTTTTTCTTATGTGAATAGCCAATAAATGATATTTGATCATGTTTTGCATTCCATCGCGTTTACGTGAGTTTGCAAACATCCCAATAATACAGAAACCAAACAAATATCCTAAATAAAAGGCCCTAGGGGTTCTTTGTAATCCAATGCCCTAAGACCGTCTGGTCTGGGATGCTTAGGCCGCCTCTTGTATATATTGAGTTATCTCATGCATATAAAGAAAGAAAAATATGTATATAAGAAAGTTGTATAGCCAAAAACAATTGTAAAAAGAAAAAATTCAATATCCTTACCCCACTTTCTATATAGATTAGAGACTTAGCAAAGTTGATGGGTTCTAGGAGTCATGAAATGGGCGTAGTGTGGTGACACCTTACCTTAATTGAATTTACTAACTCATCCCATGAAGCTTAACAAAACATCATGCAAGCTTGAAAATGTTTGATCATGACATATTTATACTGCTTAAAGAATGAGTTGTGGACATTGGTTTCATCTCTGTGGACTTAGTATATTTCATGATAAACTATGATATGATGTAGCTCTTTTCTCATTTCATTATTATCGATTTCATCACTTTTATTGAAATCCACAATATGATCATGTAAGCGAGACTTAAGTATTTTGTGTGTATGTGTGTTCTTTTTTCATATTGATGTGTGTTCACGTAAATCTTCTATTCCTTGGGTTCACATTTTAATGTGTTTTAAGAATGAGCCCCTTGTCTCCATCACACGTCATCGCCTCACCTCTCCATCGTATTCCTCTCCCAGGTTCGCTTCTCGCTAGTCTTCCTCGAGGACGAGTAAGAGGTAAGCTTGGGGGATTTTGATGTGTCATAATATTCCACATTTTATCTACATGTTTACACGTTAAAATGATCGCTTTAATCTCTATTTTATATGCTTTAATGTCGATAAATGGAACTATTTGACTTCGGGAGCGTTTTGATGCATTTCAGGGAATATCGAGCGATTTGGAGCATGTGGGAGAGGAGGACGTGATCGTCGACGTCGGAACGTCAATGGCGTCATATCTAAGGAGCTCATGTTGTGGGAGGGGAGCAATGAAGGAGAGAAGAAGGGAAGAGGAGAGAGAAATAAGAGAAGGAAGAGAAGAACTGAAGGAGAGGCCAAGAGCTCAAGGGGTGCTTGGGCGAGCAACTTAGCTCGCTTGGCCAAGCAACCAAGTCGCTCGCCCGAGCCAGCTATCAGAAGAGACCAAACATGTGCCTTCAACTCTCTGTAATTTCAGCGCTTAATTCGCTCGGTGAGCGACCCAAGCCGCTCGGGCGAGCGGAGTAGAAATGGCCAACATTGCTTGAAACTAGACAACCCTTTACTCTTTCCAATCTGCTATCACTAGAGATTTTACAGTATTTTTCTCATATTTTTCCTAGATAGTAGACTTCATAACAGTTCCAAGCCACCAAGAACGTGCCAATCAGAGGTCGGATGAGCCCTAGGGAATTTCTGCAAGTTGGCAAATTTGTGCTGGAATCTGTGCTCGGACAGACACGTGTCATAGCTCAGGTCGACCTCCAGATGCCAGCCCGAGCTACCTGGGTAGAGAGCACGGGCCCAACTCGATTTAGTTTTTTTTGGGGTATATATATATGTATTTGAGCAGCCATTTGGGGGCTATCTTCTCTTTGATTAGGATAGATAATTTTTAGGGTTTGGAGACTCTTTTAGGAGGCTAGGCTATGCCCTAGGCCCCCCCCTCGCTAATTTGTGTAATGGATCTTCACTAAGCTAAGTATTTCTTGTTGAATCCCTCTTTATTGTATTTATCCTTTGTTTTTGTTGTCGAATCTTTCATTCTTGCTTGTGATGTTGATTTCCTTTGTTCCAATATCTTTTCCTATGATTGAGTAGAACTATTGCTAGGATTAGGGATGAACCCTATGATTCTAGGGGTTGGATGATATGTTAAACCTTAGTTGGATGAATCTAGGGTTGCCCTATGGTGATTTGAACAAGGGTTTTAGGGGATTGGCCTCGGGATCGGGGTATCGCGAAGGTGGCTCAGTATCCTAGGGGGAATCCCCACGAATCCAATTTGGGCTTAGCGGCCGTTCTCCGAGGCTCGTGATTACGAGAGTGATGCGAGAGCTGGGGCGACCGCTAATCCCCAATCCACCAGTCGGTGACTACAAGAGCACGTCGATTGCTAGAACCAATCATAGGATAGCGTCGCACTCCGTAGATCATTAGAGTGGATGCGGATTTGCGAGGCGGGACCAAGTGTCAAGCTCAATGCATGCATTCCCGTGTGAAAGTCGACTGTGAGAGCACGGTTTCGCATAGGGATGCGTTAGACGAGTAGGAACAACGAAAGTTAAGTACTCGTTCCCATCTCCGGATGTGACACTCCTACCCTCACCCATCGTCCAACGAAAGGACCCTTAACCCGTTATTCAAACCCGAAAGTCTTAGCGGGGATTCCCGATACCCTAGTGATATTTCCCTCAGTCGTTTTCTCTGTGTTGTGTTTGTTTTCTTTTGTGTTTTGATGTGACCTGCTGGCCGTGACACCCTCGCATTTCACATCCACCGCCATTACAACACCCCGTAATCCATCTCCACCTAATAAGACATTCGATGCATAACTTAGCCTTGGATCGATATGTAGTGTGACACCACCTCCCTGTGGATACGATACCCGCTCGTCGATATTTACACATATCGTGTGCTTGCGGTAAAATGACATTCGTACTTCCGGGTTCAAATCCGGAACCGAACAAGCGACACGGGTGCCTTCGAAACGGAACAACAAATTCGACACAGGTGCCTTCGACACGAAACAACAAATGAGCGCAGAACTATAAATTCAGCGCTAGCGCCTTCGGCATGGAACAACAAATTCAATGCGGAACAACAAATTAGCGTAACAAAAACCAGTGCATGCTGGTACGGTTCAATTAAGATTTTCCCCTGCGAAAACTTTGTTCCCTAAAAAATTATTAACATTTAAAAGAAAAACAAATTAGCGTAAAAGTATTTAGCGACACGGGTGCCTTCGGCATAGAACAACAAATTCGACACAGGCGCCTTCGACATGGAACAACAAATTCAGCACAGAACAACAAATTCGGCGCAGAACACCTTCGGCGCAGAACAACAAATAGCGTAGAATAACAAATTCGGCACGGAACAACAAAAAAATTTTTAGCGGGTGAATTCAGCGCGGCACAACAAATTAGCGTAAAAAAATTTCGCGGGCGCCTTCGACGCGAAACTGGTTCACTGGCTGCTTTCAAAGCTGGACCAAATTTCAAACCTCACATTCATGGTTTCAAAGCTCCCTTCTTTCAAAGCTGGACCAAATTTCAAAGCTGGACTAAATTTCAAAGCTCAAATTCATGGTTTCAAAGCTTCATCTCAACCTTCCATTTTCCAAGATCAAATCACAGCCACTCTTTATCTTGTCCTAGTCAGCCCTAGAATTCAAAAAGGTTGTCAAATGTATAATATATTCCATTTTCCAAGATCAAATCCCAGTAACTCTTTATCTTGTCCTAGTCAGTTCCTAGAATTCAAAAAAGGTTGTCAAATGTATTTTGTGTGTGTGTGTGTGTATGAAAAGTAAGTGATTTATTCATAAAAAGAGGACCTAGGGAATGTCAGGACAGAAGCTAAAAGCTCAGACTTGGGAGAGGCTGTGAAGCAGTCACCAAGCGCTAGAACAAATAGCCAACATGCCCGACCCCAGAGTAATACGACCAGAAAACCACACTCACACGCACACAAACAGTCTGCCAACGCAGGTACAACATCATGGCGCTAAACCCCGCCACCAGCAACAACAAAACACAACAACTACAACACTACATAGCTAGAACAACGTACACAAGCTAGTCCAGGGGCAAGAACAGAGTGGCACGCTTATAGCTTCAAGCTACTAAGGCCGGCGAAGGCGCCCCCTGCCATAGATCCACCCCTCGAGCACGTGGTCACAAGGTGAGCCACATGAGCCGATTTCTTCTTTGCCTTCGATTTTCCACCCACCTCAGCCAACAAAGCCACCCACTCCAGGTTATCCACAACCATCAGGAAGGGAGGACGATCAACATGGGGCCCAGACCAAAGGGTCATAGGTAGTCGATCGAGGCACAAATGGGACCTTTCCGCGATTCCTAACATCTGCTGACGGTCCAGTCTTCACGCATGTAGGAGGCCGCTGGTCCCCATCACCAGGGGGAGGAATAGGAGACAGAGAGGAGGTGGCTACAGGCGGAACATCCGGGGAGGAGGTAGATGCATGTGGAACAGAACGACCCACTCCACCACCACCAGGCAGACAAGGCAGTGACGGCCAATCCACAAAAATGAGATCCACTCCAGCACCCCATGGACTCCTCAACAATGATCTCTTCATCAACCTCAGACATGTCCTCAGAATCCTCACCAAGAAGAACGCCATCACCCATAGGATGCAATGAAGAAGTGGTGGAATCCCCCAAGTCAGCCACCTCAACAACAACAACAGACCCTCCCTCCAATTTATCAATAGATTCCTCAACAATAGCAGTGGGCATAGCAGTCACCTCAACAGCAACCATAGACTCCTCCGTCGAAACGCCAACAGAAACCGATCCGCAGGGCACTGCTCGGTAATATGGCCAAAACACAAACAATCAACACAGTGGCTCGGCTCCCCTTCATACTCCACCGGCAAAACAAGGTCAGACCCATCATCAAACACAACCCAGACAGAGCAGAGAAGGGGGAGATCGATGCTGACCTTGACAAAGCAGAGAGCAAAAGCGAGGCAATCCAAGTTACAGGTGGCCCCATCGATGCAAATCGACGTACAGACGAGGCTGGCCACAGTACTAAGGATATCCATCGACCACAGATTGAGCGGGAAGTTGGGGAGACGAATCCAAATCGGAACCACTTTCAACATGTCCTGATCGAGTGTTAAATCAGCAGACCAACGTCGGAGAATGATCAAGCGACCGTGGAATAGCCATGGACCTCCTTGGAGCACCGCTTCACAGTCGGCACCATCGACAAAACGAAAGAAGAAGAAGCCATTCTCTCTAGAAAAAATATTGACTTCATGTTTAGTCTTCCACATACGTCGGATGGAGGCACGGATCTGACTGAAGAATGGCTGATCACCGAGCACATGGCCGACAAGGGTATAGTCCCAATAGCTGACCGTGGCAGAGACCAGCCGCTAGGGGATTGGCCCAAACCGTGTGCCATCAGAACCCAAATCGGGGCAACAAAATTCAAACGACGAGAAGACGAGACAGGTCTTTGGCCCGAGCAGACATCCCTCCAGCTTGAGGATTGAACTGAAGGGCTGAAGCACATAGGAGCATTGGGACGAGCCACCCTTTTGGTAAGGAGTTTCTCTGAAGCAACACAGTAGACATGGAGAGGAGGATGTGTATCCGACGTGGGCCCCCCATGGAAACCAACCCTAGCGCTTGCCGGGGCCACGACGAGGGTGAACCAAGCTCCAACCTCCTCCATCGTCGGTGGGAGGGGCCATCGACAATGAGGACATCATCAGAAGACAAAGAAAATGCTGAGAAGGAATGAAACCCGACAACAAAATCCCATGACATGGTCAGATCGGTGGGGAAAAGATCTGAAATAGGAGATCTGAATGGAGAAGAAATCCCACGACAGCAAAATCACACGACAGACCAGAAACACTGAGTAAGCGGGGAGATCAGATCGGAGTAAAGATCCAGATATGAAACAAAGTGACCGGTTTGAGGGGGATTGGCGCCCAAGGGCGAGTCGAGGTCAGACAATGAAGGAGGGGGGCACGATCCAGGGACGCGAAGATCGGTGCCCAAAGGAGATCGAAGACAAACATATCAGAGCAAGACAGATCCAGATCTGAAACGAAGTAACCGGATTCGCATAGATCAGTGCCCAAGGGAGTGTCTAGAACATGCAACGAAGGAGGGGGCACGATCCAGGGGTTTGAGACTGACGGCGGGGACTAATCGACCTCAGATATACACCCAGAAAACGATTGTAGTTTTACCGCAAGCGCACGGTGTAGTGGCGAGCGGGTATTGAACACAAGAAGGTGGCGTTGGCTCCAATCTATCCTAGGTTGGTTTGACTACGAATGTATTACTGGTGGAGATGGGTATGATATGATGTAATGACAATAGTGATGGATGTCGGTGTCGGTGATAGAGAAGTTGGATAAATATCGATTCAAATTTGATATAATAAAAGCGTCTAGGGCTAGGGAATCCCCACTATGGATCGTCATACATCATTGTAAATAGTGAATCTCAATATTACTAGACTTGTGTTGAGGTGAACTAGTCGTAATTGATATCGAACCAAGCTCACGCTCTCGCGCTATTGCCGGTCTATAGCAACCTAGATTAGGGCCCACTCTCGTGCAAACCCTAACCTAAGCCGCTAGCATGAAGATCGATATCATCGTCCAATCGCACCTTGAGCCCACTCTCATGCAAACTCGAGTTACAATCTAGGTTGTGATAGTTCGTATTCGTCCAATCTCTTGCAAATGAATATGTGTATAGATTTATAATAAAAATGCTAGCTTTGATCCAATCTCTTGCAAACCAAGTCTAGTGGATTTCGATTATAAACCTAATTCGAATATCTAGGCCTTCCCATCGATAGGAATCCAATCTCTTGCAAACCCCAAATCGATGGAAATTCCTAGCTATCCGTAATAAATCAATCACAACCTAACCCCTTTAGCAATTCCAGTAACATAGAGATTCATTCATCACAAATCTGAAATTAGATCCATAGGGTTCATCCCTTTGCCTAAGAACAGCGAATCTACTCAAGCATAGCAATAACGATAGAGAAATCGATTAAAAACATTGCTTGCATATATAAAGATATCAAATCAAAGATTCAAATAATAAGAACAAAGATACTTAGCTTTGATGAAGAACTTCAATCCCAATACAAGCTTTTAGATCCAATAGGGAGACTAGGGCATGGCCTAACCTCTAAAATAATCCCTAAGAAAACATAATGGGAACTTCCCTCTAATGACGGCTACAGACCTCTTATATAGCCCCCCAAAACATTAGCAAAAATCCCTAAAAACCCTCTGAAACCCGCGCCCAAAATCAGATCTGCGCGTAACTTAAGTTCTGGGTCAGTAGCGACTCGGCCGAGTGGAAAGCTCACTCGGCCGAGTGAGAATTCCTGCAGAAACTCCAAAAAACAGCACTATGTCAAAAACTATTAAAAACTGGTCACTCGTCCGCGTGGAAAGCTCACTCGGCCGAGTGAAAGTGTTACTCTGCCGAGTGACACCGATATGCGAATTTCAACACTGCAGCATCAACTTGCAGAAATTCTCCAGATTTCATCCGACCTCCGATTGGCACGTTCTTGGTGGCGTTGGAACCGTCATGAAGTCTACTATCCATAAAAAATATGAGAAAAATAATTTACCCACTGGAATGATAGCAGATTTCAAAAGAGTGGGAGGCTGTCGGAAAATCTGGGCGCTCGTGTCATCGGCGTCACTCGGCCCAGTGGGATTCTTCACTCGGGCGAGTGGACTTCTCTACTCGGCCGAGTAGTTCTTCTGACATTCTTCCAAAATTTTTAGAGAGTCTGCTTCGAAGTTGGGGTTTGGGCACTCTGGCACTCTGCGTCACTCGGCCGAGTGGGATTCATCACTCGGCCAAGTGGGGTTTCAACTGTGCTCTCTAGAATTCCAGAGAGTTCGCTTTGATTTCCTTTAGAAATTCCGACTCACTCGGGCGAGTGGAGTTCTGTACTCGGCCGAGTGGAATTCACTACTCAGCCGAGTGCATTGTGGCACTCAGGTCAGGCAGATGTTCTTCGTATCAGTCGTACTCCGCCGAGTACACTGCTTCACTCGGCCGAGTGACTAGCGTGACTCGGCCGAGTGGCCTGTTTCTGGAATCCTTCATTCTTCTCCTCACATCCTCGACGATTCTATCGATCTTCTTCTTCTCCCGCTCATCGTCTAGTGCCGTTAGCTCCTCAATAAGGCCATGAGCGATGCTCCGGTACGCGTACAAGTCCTTTAGGCTCAATTTTGCTCCCGATCGCTCCATATTTCCTGAAATCAGACAAAAACAAGAAATAGTAAAAAGTAACGTAATATCATCGAATAATCGTGAAAAGTGCAATATGGGCAATCGAAATGGTTTGCAAACATGCAAAAAAGTGTAAAATATGGACCGATCAAAATCCCCCAAGCTTACCTCTTAGTCTTTCTCAAGGAAGATAAGTAGAGAGACGAACTCGGGGATGAAAACAAAGGAAATGAAATGAAAAAGAAAGAACACGATGTGGAAGGGGTCGCTAGATTATTCTCTCAGATCTCAGGCCATAAGCTACACATCACGATAACTCAGAAAATATGAATCACATGCGATAAAGATTTCATATCTTACTTAAACATGGTACCTGCAAACTTTTAAGAACAACAAAAGGGACTCTCTAAATTCATACAATCAATTCATATCCACATGACGCATTTCATAGAATTTAATATACAAATGTTGGCGATGCACTTTTCAATCAAGAGTTATAACAGAAGCATATAAGAATCATACCAAGCATGCAATAGAGAATAGAATAAGAGTCATGGCATTCACATATTTATTTCAAATAATGAAAAATCTCCATATCTAATATATTTTGCAAAGTCTAAGCATTATTGAATATTCCCTTTCATGTACGTCTCCACTCTAATGTCATACTCACTCATTTGGTCAAATGAATTCACCCCCCAAGCTTAGCTTGAGGCGTTACATCCAAAGGAATATAATAATGGAAAATGGGATTTTTGCCTTGGTTTTCCCAAGTATTTTTGTGGCTTCGGTAATGAGATAGAGAAAAATATTTTTTTGGACTTTGTTTCTCATTTTTCTTCTTGGATTTTTGTAGGAGCAATTTGATTTGTATTTTTTTTGGTTTTTGGCTCCTTTTTGGCTTTTTGTACTTCTTGGAGCTAACTTATTCTTTTGTAGGGTTTTTTGGAAAATAGATGTGATATAAGTAGCTTTAGGAGGTGAAATCAAGTGACATGTAGAGAATAAAAAGATATATGTAGAGAAGGAAATGGTGTGACGCTTGGTTCACTCTAAGATATGCACAAATGGTTCAATAAGATAATACATCAACTAAACTCATATTTAAGGATGGATATTCTCAATCATTTCAATAAATAGTGAAGTCAAGCAGTAAAGAGTACAATCATATCAAGCATGCAACAGAAGGTGAATAAGACAATAAGGCAGATGCTTCTGTTATGCAATTGATGCGTGAATCTTGGTGCACTTCCAACAAAAGCATACTAAATACTAATCCATACATTCGGCTTAAATTAATATCATGCATTCACATAGAGGAATCATCAAAAGAATATATAAGCAAACACATGGATAGCCGGATACTGAAATAATCCAAATAGCATGGCAAGAGCAGTAAGCATCGTGATGGCTACTAAAGCAATAAGAGATATCATCATAAGGAACATATCTAGCAAAAGGAGGAAAAGAAAATAAAGAAATAAAAATAAAAGAGATGAAAGAAAAGCAAAACAAGCACACATTATGATGCATGAACACACATAAAAGGAAAATAAGATGGAAAAATCAAAAAGATGATGCAAAAATTTTGAAAAATTCTAAAAACCCTAAAATAATAGTAAAAGTGCAACTAAATGGCATGGAAATGCACTCCTCCAAGCTTAAACTTCACATTGTCCTCAATGTGATCATAAAAGAAAAAAATATGATGAACAACGATAAATATGAGGGAGGTAAATGAAAAATGATAAAATGAATGACATGAAATCCTAATGCAACTGCATGCATATGCAATGATGCATAAGAGCACCTTCCCCCAAGCTTATACCAAACAATCTGATGCAAATGACTTAATCAAAAATGTCACGGCTTCTCTAAGCGAGATCAAGTCAAACGAATAAGAAAGTAAGGTTTCACTTGAAAGAAATGCTCAATGGTGGTGAGCAAAAGGATGTGGCGTATCAAAATATGAAGAGGGTAGTTAATATATATAATGGTTTGGGGTGTAAAAGATTTTTGTTGCCGTCACATGAGGTGATATTTATTCAAGCAAATCTATACGGTCCTCTCGCTGTCGAGAGGATTCGTGTTTATTGAAAGCATAAAATTTTACGCTATTGCTACACTACTGGATTAATATCACCTGTAGAAAAATGCAGATCCAGTATCTTTTCTGGTGCAGGCAACTGCTCCAACTGCTCCTTCCGTGGCTCCGCCTGGCGCGTGTGTCCACGAACACCAACGAACTCCAGCAATGCATCTTACGGCATTCCCACAAGGACTCCACATGTACCCTGTAGAGAATAGGATGCATCAGTTCCTGTAAAAATTTCACCATCATAATAAAAGTATTCGAAAGAGGATCGTCTACAGAAATATATGAAATAAATAGTGGTGGACGATACTTCCCTGAAAATAATTCAATATCCTCTTGTGCTTTGATAGCTATCTCCGTGGTGTCATCTCTCAGCGGCTCAGGTAACTCTAGATCAGAGGTGTGGGCCTCCTCGACAGGTTCATTTAGATATGACACGTCCAAGCATACCTCCGGTCCATAATCGTACGTGTGCTGCAAAAGGTACGACGGGTCAAAAACATCTGAATCAAAATAAATATCAAATGGAATACATGATTCAGAAATGGAATGTGTAAAATTATCTCCCTGAGTGGGAGCATTAAGCTCTGTGGGATAGTCCTCGGCATCAGTGGAAGGATGAGGTGGCTGTGAAAGCTCTAATGGAGGAGGGTAATGCTCTGGCTCCGTGTGTAAAGCCTCCTCAAAAACATGCTCCGGATCCGCAAGGGAAATAACATCAATGTCTTCTCCATCTGAATCATCTCCATCCATCCACTCATCGTATGGACTAGCTGTATCAGTGGGTGGGGGAGTGACGACGGTGCAACCCGGCTCTTTAGCAACATGTCCTGAGTGTCTCATCGCAGTTCTCTCATCAGAAGTCGCTGCATCCGTGCCTGGTACCGTTGTCTCCTCAGAGGTGGAAGCATCAATGTCCTCAGCCTGTCGTGCAAGAATCTCATCCAGGTACGCATAAAATGTGTGGTCCATATGATCACAGCCTCAGTGGAAGGTAGAGGTGGCTGCGAAAGCTCAACTACAGGTGGGCAAGACTCTGGATTTATCTGAATGAAGTTACCCTCGTCCCAAAGTGCTGCCTCCATAATGTAGATTGTAACGACCACTTTTCGTTGTACGTTGTTCGTGCACGTGCTTTTGACCGTGCACGTGTTTGTTTTAGACTTTGTTGTTTGTGAACACTTTAGTGTGATATTCCGTTGTGAACGTCTCTGAGAGTATTAAATAGTGGCACTATCTTGGAACGACATTTCTCGAGTCGTTTTCCCACAATTTAATCTTACTCGATGAGACGTGGCGATTCTCACTTTTGACGGGAGACATTTCTATTTTTAGTTTCATCGTCCGATGTCGAAATTGAGATCCGTCTTCTTAGTTAGCTCACTTTCGTCACCACGATCACCCTGATATTTATTTTATAATTTTTGGAGTTTATTTGACCACTTTTATATTTTTAACAAGTTTTATATTATTTTTAATAATTAATTTTTAAATTATTTTCGGCCAAATAAAATTTATTTGAGTTTTAAACATATTAAAGAATTTTTGAGCCAATTTCCAGCTCATTTGGACCAAGTCAAATCCTTGGGTGAGTTGGAGAAGTTGAATTTCAAATTTTAAATTATTTTAAACTTCTAATCCTATTAGATTTAGCCCTAGACCAAGTCAACCCATCTACACTATATAAACAACCCCTAGGAAGACCTATTTTCGCAAGAAATTAGCCCTAGCCTCTTCCAAAACCCAAATTGGACGTTGCGACGATTCGTCGCAACGTTGCGACGTTCAGCCACCGCACCGACTGAGAAAACCACCGCAAATCTCCCGCTCCGACCGCTAGCCGCTCCGCACCCAACCCCGCTCCGCATCACAGTGCACCGCCCCGCTCCGTTCCCTCGGTCTGACCGAGGGCTTGGCCGCACCGCGCTCGCATCCCCGCTCCGCACAGCGCTCCGCATCGACCCCCGCCCCGTTCGCTTGCCTCCGCTCGCGCCTGACCGATCGGGCCGCCCGCACCGACCGACGATTGCAACGCTGCAACGTTGCAACGTCGCAGCCCTCGCATCCTAGCGCACGACCGACCCGCCCTACCGCTCTGACCGAAGGAGGGCCCCGCACCCGCTGTTGCGACCGACCCAAACGCTGCACAGCCCCGTTACCCCGCAGCAACCGAGAGATTTCCCCGCATTGGCTGTGTACGACCGAGAGCCACTCGTCGCAACCCCGCATCCGTCACACCACTTGCCTCCGTGGGCCCCCCAAGTTCTCCAGAGGTATTGTGGGTCCCCCAAAGGTCCCTAGGACTACTGTGGGCCCCACCTAGGTGCGTTTTCTTTGACGACTTGCCGCGTACGACGTCGTCGCACGTCGTAGCCCGTCGTCGCACGTGCTAGCTTTGGAATCTGGAATCGTCGCCCGGGTTGATTGCTCTGAAATTTCCAGCGAGGAATCTAATTGGAATCTGGACTTGGAGCGCGATCTTTTATTCCAACCCCCGGCGTCGCTACCCGACGACGGTGTAGATTTCGCGTCGTGTTAAGGTAACGCTTTGCACCCTTAGGACCCCCAACCAAATGCATGCTAATCAAGACTAAAATCAGTATTTTTAAAGTATTTTTAAATGTTTTAAATTCACTAATCAAGATTAATAATATGGACTTTAGGCCGGTGGACTTGTGCACGTAGGATAATTGTGATTCTTGGACTCATTGGACGGTGTGCTCAGACGTTGTACTTGCAGGCAAGTGAAACTTGTCAACTCTTGTGTAGGGCCATGTTTTTAGGCCACTTCCTTGTTCCTAGCGTAAAAGAGACTAGTCAGTGAAATGATAGCTGGCTAGACGCCCACTTGATCTAGTTTGACAACGAAACTAGATCCATCACCTAATTGATCTAGCTTGACAACGAAGCTAGATCCAACTCTTTAAACTTATTGTTCATGCATACTAAACTGTCACGTTTACTTTTCTTATCTGTACGCACTTTTAACTGCCATGCATTGCATCTTACATGTCATCCCAGTTGATTGTTGCATTCGTAGCACACGCTACAATACTTGTACTCCTTGAATACTACTTCCGGGGAAACGGGCCTCATGTGTTGGTCAAAAGCCAATGCCCGGGTTCCCTGGACCGGCTAGGTGCACCCCTATGCCATACTCGTTAAAAACACTTCCTGGCTCGTGATCCAGAAGCGAGCATTCCCGTTCGGGGGTAAGGCCCTGGCTCGATACACGTGGAGGGGTAGGGATAAACGGTCAACTGAGCTTAGGAGTGGCCTGATCCGCCCTCTAGCCAGAAGACGGAATCTCTGTGCACGAGGTGCTTACTTTTCTTGTCTTGTACTTGTCTTGTGAATGATTCATGAAATACTCGTCATCCATGCCATGTTTAAATGCCATGCTCGTACTTTACTTTACTTTACTTTACCTTACTTTACTCATACTTTAAACTGCCATGTCATTGCATTCATACTAGAACTGCTAGGTTGCTTTACCTACTTTCAGTTTCCTTGCACAAGTCTCTTGTAGACTTGCTGACATGTGCCCCTTGCTCTTTTGGGTGTCACATGTTAGACCCTGAGCCAGAGACCGTTGCTGAGTACGTGATGTGTTGCTGACGCTGAGCCTGAGTCCATGTCTGCCTAGGGGGAGTTTTGTGGACACCGGTGACCTTTCTTGGTGATTTTGCTGAGTTTCTTTTGTTTTAGGTTTTGATGTTAGCTGTCGGTGCGTGGCACCTTTGTTTTGTACGCTGTACTTTTGTTGGCCATGTTTGGGCCTTTAGACTCTCTTTTATTTCTGCCTGGTGGCTTTTCTGCGATGTTGGAATTTATATTTATGGATATTCTGAGATTATTCTTCGTCCCATTTCATTATTATTATCTTTGTTTCGTTTCACGTTGCAAGGACCTGCAGTTTTAAATTTGATTGACGCTTATCGGACTTGCAGCTTTGTAGCTTCTAGTCTGAGCGGACCTTCTCACGCTTCGCCTCCATATTTTTGGGAAGCGGGGCGTGACAGTAATGTTCCGGCTCTGCATGTGAGGCCTCCTCGTTAATATGCTCTGGCTCGACAGGGTGCACTTTTGCCTTCTCATCAACTATCAATGTATGCTCTCTTTGGAATGGTGATGCTGGCTGCTCATGTGTGTCAACTTATGGGGATGCATCATGTGGAGGGAAATGCCCGTAAGCAGTCCAAAAATTTAGTCTATCCCCCTCAAGACTGACATGGATGTCCTCCTCAATTGTTCCTACAGCTGAAAACAGTTTATAACAAATCTGCAAATCGTAGATCAAATGCATCACCTGCTGTAATGCTCTCTGAACCGGTGAACCTCACTGACTCCAAGAGGCCCTCCAATAAGTTCTGAAATGCTTTCTCCTCTAAATTTGTGGTCCACATAATATCATCCATAACACCTGATCAACAAAGATAAATACCTGGAGAAAAATATCAGTGGTACAAAAGAATATAGAAATGATAATAATGGTGGCGGGGGTGAAAATTTCTTTTTGTTAATTAATTTAATTTTTTCCGTAGTCTAATCAACCTAATTGTGACAAATCGGCATCCAACGGGAAACACCTCTCCGGCAACGGCACCAAAAACTTGATCGGCCCCGGATATACACCTAGAAAACGATTGTAGTTTTACCGCAAGCACACGGTGTAGTGGCGAGCAGGTATCGAACACGAGGATGTGGTGTTGGCTCCAATCTATCCTAGGTTGGTTTGACTACGAATGTATTATTGGTGGAGATGGATATGATATGATGTAATGACAATGGTGATGGATGTCGATGTCGGTGATAGAGAAGTTGGATAAATATCGATTCAAATTTGATATAATAAGAGCGTCTAGGTCTAGGAAATCCACACTACGGATCGTCATACATCATTGTAAATAGTGAATCTCAATATTACTAGACTTGTGTTGAGGTGAAATAGTCGTAACTGAATATAGAACCAAGCTCACGCTCTCGCGCTTTTTTCGGTCTATAGCAACCTAGATTAGGGCCCACTCTCATGCAAACCCTAACCTAAGCCGCTAGCATGAAGATCGACATCATCGTCGAATCGCTCCTCGAGCCCACTCTCGTGCAAACTCGAGTTACAATCTAGGTTGTGATAGTTCATATTCATCCAATCTCTTGCAAACGAATATGGGTATAGATTTATAATAAAAATGCTAGCTTTGGTCCAATCTCTTGCTAACCAAGTCTAGTGGATTTCGATTATAAACCTAATTTGAATATCTAGGCCTTCCCATCGATAGGAATCCAATCTCTTGCAAACCCCAAATTGATGGAAATTCCTAGCTATCCGTAATAAATCAATCACAACCTAACCCCTTTAGCAATTCCAGTAACATAGAGATTCATTCATCATAAATCTAAAATTAGATCCATAGAGTTCATCCCTTTGCCCTAGAACAGCGAATCTACTCAAGCATTGCAATAACGATAGAGAAATCGATAAAAAACATTGCTTGCATATATAAAGATATCAAATCAAAGATTCAAATAATAAGAACAAAGATACTTAGCTTTGATGAAGAACTTCAATCCCAATACAAGCTTTTAGATCCAATAGAGGGCCTAGGGCATTGCCTAACCTCTAAAATAATCCCTAAGAAAACATAATGGTAACTCCCCTCTAATGACGGCTACAAACCTCTTATATAGCCCCTCAAAACCTTAGCAAAAACCCCTAAAAACCCTCTGAAACCCGCGCCCAAAATCAGATCTGCGCGTAACTTAAGTTCTGGGCCAGGAGCGACTCGGCCGAGTGGAAAGCTCACTCGGCCGAGTGCGAATTCCTGCAGAAACTCCAAAAAACAGCACTCTATCAAAAACTGTTAAAACTGGTCACTCAGCCGAGTGAAAGTGTCACTCGACCGAGTGAAAGTGTCACTCGGCTGAGTGACACCGATATGCGAATTTCAGCACCGCAGCATCAACTTGCAGAAATTCTCCAGATTTCATCCGACCTCCGATTGGCGCGTTCTTGGCGGCGTTGGAACCATCATGAAGTCTACTATCCATAAAAATATGAGAAAAATAGTTTTCTCACTAGAATGATAGCATATTTCAAAAGAGTGGGAGGCTATCGGAAAAGCTGGGTGCTCGTGTCATTGGCGTCACTCGGCCGAGTGGGATTCTTCACTCGGGCGAGTGGACTTCTCTACTCGGTCGAGTAGGTCTTCTGACGTTCTCCTAAAATTCCAGAGATTCTTCTTCGAAGTTGGGGTTTGGGCACTCTGGCACTCTACGTCACTCGGTCAAGTGGGATTCATCACTCGGCCGAGTAGGTTTTCAGCTATGCTCCCTAGAATTCCAGAGAGTTTTCTTTGATTTCCTTTAGAAATTCTGACTCACTCAGGTTAGTGGAGTTCTTTACTCGGCCGAGTGGAATTCACCCCTCGGCTGAGTGCTTTGTGGCACTCAGGTCAGGCAGATGTTCTTTGTATCAGTCGTACTCGGCCGAGTAAGCTGCTTGAATTCCACTCGGCCGAGTGCATTATGGCACTCAGGTCAGGCAGGCCGAGTACACTGCTTCACTCGGGCGAGTGACTAGCGTGACTCGGCCGAGTGGCCTGTTTCTGGAATCCTACATTCTTCTCCTCGCCTCCTCGACGATTCTATCGATCTTCTTCTTCTCCCCCTCATCGTCCAGCGTCGTTAGCTCCTCAATAAGGCCATGAGCGATGCTCTGATACGCGTACAAGTTCTTTAGGCTCAATTTTGCTCCCGATCGCTCCATATTTCCTGAAATCCGATAAAAACAAGAAATAGTGAAAAGTAACGTAATATCGTCGAATAATCGTGAAAAGCGCAATATGGACGATCGAAATGGTATGCAAACATGCCGAAAAAGGTGTAAAATATGGACCGATCAGGGACCGGCCGGCCGGCGATGGGGGAAGCAGCAGATCATCCCCCAAATCACTGGGAGCTACTCTAAGGGGAAAAACACGAATGGTGCGAGACCGTGTGTGTGTGTGTGTGTGTGTGTGTGTGTGTGTGTGTGTGTGTGTGGGGTGGGGTAAAGTGTTCAGAGGGTGACTCCTTAGATGAAATCTAAGGAGTCGCCCCCATTTTCCCTTATATCCCATGTTTTTTGGATTTTATTTTTCATGGGGTTGTTGATCACATCTGGATGGTCAAAATACCAAAAATCAAGTCATTCCAATACTTTTAAAGCCCTCATTTACCCCTTGCAACTTCAATGGTCTGAAAACATGCTTAAAACCCCATGAAGTTGCAAGGGGTAGATGAGGGGTCTAAAAGTATTGGAATGACTTGATTTTTTGGTATGTTGATCATCCATGAGGTGAACCACAATCCCAAGAAAAAAATTCGAAAAAATGTGGGATATGTAGAAAATGGTGGCGACTCCTTAG
Source organism: Scilla litardierei (assembly GCA_030789695.1). Taxonomy (NCBI): domain Eukaryota; kingdom Viridiplantae; phylum Streptophyta; class Magnoliopsida; order Asparagales; family Asparagaceae; genus Scilla; species Scilla litardierei. The sequence goes on along the minus strand of JAULAV010006378.1, from coordinate 7,365 downwards.
ATTTCATCTAATGAGTCACCATAGGAACACTTTACCCCCTCCCACACACACACACATGTAGTACTATTTCATATTCATCGTTATATATATCCAAGATGTTAACACATATATCTATAGATCAGTGTAACTATTAAGGATACATGCAACTATCAAGCCATTGAAATATAATCATACCATTGAATATAGTTATACATATGACATATATCCATGCATATACTCATACAATAATTACATTATTCGCACGAGTTTTCACAATAGACACACACACACATCCATATATCCACACACAAATACACTTTATCTATGTATATATACAAATTTCACGATGCATGCTTATATTTAAGCTACACGCACCCTCTTGAAGAAAGGTATATAACATGTATCTCACATTGATAACATATAACACAACCAATTATAAGCACACAAATCATCATATACATGACCTTACTAGCGTAATATTATAGACATAAATAAATACATTCAACTATACGTACACACCGAGTAGATGACCATACACCAATATTTATACACACCCGTATACACACACATCCATTAGGTACTCATACATCACTATATACGCACACATCTCTTAAGCATAAGAGCACAAACACTTAAAACTATTCACATACTATATAGTTATCCATATAAATATCCAACTATATGTATACCATCTATATCATCAAATGTATCTGTATAATACGATAGACAAACTTAATATACTAATACACATTGTTGCGGGTCAAGTCTGCTCAACAAGGAGATTTATATTGAATGGGAATCACGGGTACAATGATTACAGGTTTAGGGTTGATGGTGAGGTTAGCACGACTCGGAACACGCTTTGGGGGTGAAGAATCCGAGGTCGCCTGAAGGTCGCTCAAGGTTGCCGTCTCCGGGTAGCTGAGGCGAGCTTCCTGCGACAATAGAAACTTGTCAGAAAGGTAGAGCTAGCTGTCAGCCCATAGCCTCTCTGATACTTAAGTCAGTGGATGACTTGTAATAAGTGTGTCAGACACGCTTGGCGATCTTAAGGTAGATTGACGTAGCGTGGCGAGCTTATGAAGAAGGCACAAATATTGGGGAGATATCCGACCTTGAATATTGGAAAGGAGTTAAGGATTTCAACTAACCAACCCCCTCCTTGGTGGCTGGAAGGGGGTATTTATAGGGTTGAGAGGCGGTTGATCACCGTCCAATCAGCTGTCGAGTCAGCTTAGCTGGATACTGGAGCGCAAGTGGAGAAGTGATAGATTGGCGGGGCTGTCAGAGATATTTATTCATTAATGGGTGTCAGACTGTGTCAGACACATTATTGAGATGTGATCGATGGCCATAAGTTCTCATCCTTAACCCCGGGCATTAATGGGAGGCAGGTGGCCCTACGTAACCCTGTTAGAGATATTTGTGTCAGGCCGCCCTTGGTTAGGCCCAAGCTCGACGACTGAGCTCGGTGTCTTCGAACCGTCCGCCCATGCTTTCTGTTGGAGAGTAGGCGAGCTTCTTGCTGGTATGGCAAGCTTATCGATCGGGTAGGCGAGCTTCTTCGGTTGACCCTGATGGAAAGATTGCCACTCGGCAAGGCGAGCTTCCCAGTGTAGCGGCGACCTTCCGCTTGGGCTTCAAATGAATGTGCCTTTATTATATGGGCCGGCCTTAAGGCCATAACAATTGCCCTCGTCATTCGAGTTCGAAACGGCAAGCCCGGCTCGGCTCGAATGACGTGGTGCATACTCACTGGATGAAGGCTGGTCGGTGGCATTTAATTCGATCTGACTGTCGGATCTCATAGGTCATGATGGAGATTCGACGTTGGGGATATATCGAGGCATCCAACCACTCAGGGAGTGATGCGTGGCTGATGTGATTGCGAGGATAAGTCCAGGTGCAAGTCCAGTCTCGCTCAGATCTTGCCATGTGGCCCATGTCCGACGGCTGAGATCACCAAACCTACCCTATAAATATGGACGAAGGGCAGTGGGAGAGAGCTTTCTCCCGAATTTTCAAACTTTCGACTTCCTCCTTCGTTGCAAAGAGCAGTCGCTGTCGACTGTCATCGTCCGTTCATCCGTCGGAGCTCCATTCATCCTCTTTGTTCTAGGTACTCTCTTGATCCGTCCAATGCCTTCGTCTGCTTCTTCTGCTTCGAATTCTTTCATCGAGTAGTGGATCGGCAAAATTGGTGGGGGCGGTGCCACCGAATCAGATCCGGTGGCATCGGAGGCAACGTTGATGTCTTGGCCGGAACAGCGGGAGGGAGACGTAGCGGTCGGGCAAGCCATCGCTTCGTCGTCGGGGATCAAGCGGGACCCCAAGAAAGGAAAGGTGACTAGGTTGGCCGCCAAGGTCGCAAGCGGTGATGGAGTCACGACTGCAGTTCCTGTCAAAATCCTGGTCCAGATGTCTCAACTGCCCTTTGCCATCCCTGAGATTCGCTCCAAGTTCATCCAGCTGCCCTACACAGTTCGCCTCCCCGAACTCGATGAGCGGGTTTGCTCCCCAAGGGATAATAATGTCGGTGTATACTAACCGACCTTCACCTTGGGGCTTCGCTTCCCGCTCCATCCCTTCCTCCTTCTGGTCCTTCACTTCCTCAAACTCCCCCTCTTTCAATTGATGCCAAACTCTATCAGCTCGATGGTCGGCTTTCTTGTCCTCTGCTCCGCCAGCGGCATCAGTCCGACGCTGTCGTTGTTCCAATATTTCTATAAGGGGAAGAGGAAGGGGGTGTACTACTACGTCTGTGTGAGGAGGCGTCAGCCCCTCGTCCTCAGTCTGCCGGGCAAAGCAAGGGACTGGAAGGAGAAGTTTATCTTCGTATCAACGTCGACGGATCTGGCTCTGAGGTCAAACTAGGAGACCTTGAATCCCTCAGTGAACGCTGAGGTAGTCTTAGAGCGGACCGACCTGGAGAGCACCAAGATCCTAGAGGAGATCCCTGTGGAGAACATAGACTTTAAGGGCCTGGTTGCAGACGAGCAGATTGCCCAGCATGTCTGGCTCGAAGGTAATTCAAGCTTTACGAACAACTTCTGATATGGTCACCATGATTTGTCTTCTTTTGGTTGCAGACGAGCAGATCGCCCAACATGTCTGGCTCGAAGGTAATTCAAGCTTTGCGAAAAACTTCTGATATGGTCACCATGATTTGTCTTCTTTTTGCAGGTGCGTCCATGAGTCTTTCGATGGAGGAGATCATGAAGATGGCGAGGGATGCAGCGTCCAAGCAGCTACCGACCAAGGGCAAGGGCAAGCAACATGCGCCCAAGAGCTTGACACATGCCAGGCAGAAGCGGAGCCAGGAGGCGACGACCACCGCTTGGGCCGAGAAGGAGGAGTGTAGAAGAAGCTGAGGAAGGAGCCTGCGGCAACTGCTCATACTTCTCGTTCGAGGGATGCGACACCGGTCGGACCCATCAAACTCGACCCGGTCGAGCCTGTGACCGACCTCACGGCTGCCAGGTTATAGGGCATACAGATTGGCACCGTTGTCACCGTCCCCATCAGTTCGGCCACCCCTTCGCAACCTTCGCCGGGCCGGTGATGTGTCCATATTTTACATATTTTTATTGCATCATTCCATATCATATTTGCCTCCAAAACCCACATTTTCATATATTAACGTGCTTCTAATGCCATATTCGAGTTTTCTATAGCTTTGTGGATTTTCAGGAGTTTTGGTGCGAATTGGAGCCATTTAGGGACATGGACACATTCGACACGTCTGGAACGTCATTGGCGAGGTTCCATGAAAGTTGACCGAGGCAAGGAAGAAGATTGGAGGAGAGGAGGAGAAGAGAGCGAGAGATGAGGACTCTAGCTCCAGCCCATGTTCAGTTTCCCAGGCTGTAACGGTCGCTTTCCGACCTTATGATTTTTCTGCGTGCACGTGCTTTATCGTGCACGTATTTTATTTGGCTATTTCTAGATTCCGAAATATACGTTGTGATATGCCGTTGCGATCGTTTTGGAGTGTAGAATTTTATAGTAATTTTTGGGAACGTCCTTTCACTGCTCGTTTTATCACAAAACGACTTTGAACGATAGGGGCGTTTTAGTCACTTGACTCAAAACGTCGTTTCCAATTTTACGTAAATTCTTGGTAGGCATAGAGCATGATCAGGCTCTGTAGATCTATGCGTCTCGTCCCCACGATCGCCCCGGTATTTTCGGATTATTTTTCTGACGCCCGGTTTGAGAGATATCGCCCGGATAAATCTCGACCGTTGATTAGCCCAATCAGTTCAAATTCGAATTGTTAGCCAAATCTGGAAATATCCCTAATTAATCTGTTTTATATCTTTCCTTAACTGACTGTCTAATCTCCCCTAGACTTACCCCAACCTGTACCCCCCTCCATCCCTATACCCCTTTCCCATTTAACCCAAAACTAATACCTATTTAGCAATCACTATTAGTTATTATAATAACCCTAACCCTAACCCTAAAAACATCTCATGTTTTCAACCCTAAGGATCCCAGCCACAGGCCTAAAAAGCAAGCCCCGATATTTTTCCTCTCTCCTTCCTCCTCCCCTCGCTCACGGCCAACCGCCACCGCACCCGCCCTCATCCTCGCGCCGTCGCACGCGCCGCTCGCCTCTCACCGCCACGGCCCCGTCTCCGCCATGACTCCGGTAGCCACCCGTCACTACCAAGCGCGAGCCGCCACGATTTCCCCTCGTTCTCAGCCTCCGCCGCCGAGTTTCCCTCTCATCTGCTGCCGCCTTAACCCCTCAGCACAGCGCCGCCCCGCGATCCGCGCGCAGTGCCGCCCTCACGGCCTCTCGCCGTCGTATCCCCTTTCCGAGCACACGCCGATCGCCGCCTTGCTCTGTTTCGCCTCCGACCTCGACGGGAAACACTCCGACCCAACTCCGCTCTCCGATCGCCTAGCTCGAACACCGCCTCGACCACGCATCAGCCGCCTCGGGCCGTATCCGGCCTCCCCTGTATTTCCTCCCCCTCACCTATTCACAACCTCGACCAAAAACCGGCGGCGCCCAGCGCACCTCACCGCCCTCGCCTGCAAGACCCTTCCTCCGGCGCTAAACATCCGCCCTTGCGGCTTCCCCGCGCCGCCGAGTGTTTTCCCCATCCTAGGCCGGCCGTCGCCTGCGCTCCCCGCCGTCTCTGTGCCGCCTGTTCCCCGGAGGCCCCCAAGCCGCCGCACGAGGCACCCGAGCAGCGATCCCCTCTCCACAGCCGCGTGCACGGTCGTGATCATCGTTGAGACCTGTCCGCAGCCTCCCCGCGACGCTAGCTCGCTGTTTTGCCGTTGGACTGATCGTGCTCGCTACCACACTTCGTCCGCTGCCCGGACGAGTCTCACTACGCTACCCGTAGTCGAGACGACGTAGACACTGCGGATCACCTGCGGTTCAGACGCTACGTCCACACTACTCTAGACACCGGAGAGGTTGGTTCCCGAAACTCGTAGCACAACCCACCCGTAGCGAAACTGAACCCTAAACTAAAACTAGACAACTACAACTAAATTTACTTTTCCGCACCAGTAAAACGATGTTACTGTAGAAATCGACCGTCGGACAACTTTTTCTGTGCATATAGGGTAGTGGTCGATTTAGGCTGAACGAAACACCAAAATGTGACGTTGACGAATAGGATAACCCCGATAACCTAGAAACAAACCCTAATAGGACTTGATGAAAATCGCGACCTGACACCGTCGCCGTGACACTGTTTCAGACGGACGACCGCAGATGCGATGCCTAGATGAGACGCCCCGGACGGACGACACACTCGCCACCGCAGGCAAGTGTACTCACTTGCTCTTTCGGCCGTGCCTAGGCCCTAGACTATTAGAACTATTAAAGTGTGAACAAAGAGAACCGGACGTGAAATGATAGCGTCCGGGACGCCCCTGACGACCTAGACTTGACGACGAAGTCTAGGCGTAACAACAACTACTTTTGACACCTAGGGTTATCTTGCGTGTGCGTGTGTGTGGTCACCCTAGAACAACTTTGCCCTTGCCATGTCATGAACATCTTGCACATCGTGTTTTGTGTAGCCTGTGGGCAATGAGATGCTCACCTAGTAGAGTGGGTGATCTTTGATACAGAACACCTATGGGAAGCTCGGCACCCACCTAACAGAGTGAGTGTCCTAGCAGACCGAGAGGATGGAGACGCTCACCTAGCAGAGTGAGTGGTCCTATACAGTAGTACAGCTTCACCTACGAGGCGTCCGTCGCTCACCTAGCAGAGTGAGAGATACGCTACCGATCGTGGGGATAGAGGCACTCACCTAGCAGAGTGAGTGGCCCTATATTGTCTTGTCTTAAGCACTTGGGTTTGGGGTAGGGTTGAGCGTGCGCACGGCAAGAGGGTCTGATCCCCCTCGAACCGTAAGGCGTGAACCCTTCGAGTCACACGTGTCTTGTCTTGTCTTGTCCCGTCCTGTCTTGCTTGTCTTGTCACGTCTTGTCACGACCCGTTTAGGTTAGTCCCGTAGTCGGTAGCACACGCTACGTCTACTGCTTGCTACGCTTTACTTTCGTGCTGCGTTTACTTTTTTTTGTTACTCTGTTACAACCCAAGCATGCTAATCAACCAGTCAACTGTTGTTTAATAGTTCGGTACACTTGCAGTAGAGTCTGACCCTTCTCGTAGACTTTACCTGACGTACAGTTCCTTTCCTTTGGGTGCTGTACGTCGGTGTTGAGACAGAGTACGTTGATGAGGCAGACCTGCTAGAGTACGTAGAGCCGGAGGACGTCGACCCTGAGTACGTGCACGAGGAGGACCAGAGCTAGAGATCTTCGCATTGCTGATTCAGAGGTTTCACGGCAGTTTAGTTGGGTGCGTAGCACCGATTACTTTCTGTCTAGGTTGGGTGCTTGCACCATTAGTTTACTTTCAGCTGTTTCGTTGCCGTGTTGGCTTTTGTCTATACTCCCCGTACTTTTCTGGATATCTGTTGAATAAAATGAATGCATCTCTTTTTAGTACTTTTGTCGTTTCGTACTAACCTGCAGGGACATGTTCCTTCGTCTTGGAGTACCACACAGACGCTTATTGGGTCCGAGCTTCACAGCTTCGGCCTAAGCGGGCCTTGTCACGTTTCTCTTCTGTCATTTTGGGAAGCGGGGCGTGACAGGTTTTAGTGGTGGCCCATGCAGGTCCTTTTCTGCAAAAAGTACGGAACGATAGGAGTATTAACATTCTTTTTATTTCTATCCAGTAATGTGTGCGAGTCTAAGTTGTGTTTCTCCTGTCGTTAGGATGGTGGGAGGACGTAAAGCTCGAGATGGACCATCGGCTGACTGGACCATGGATGGACGAGGTGACGATTTACGCCAATTATTGGGCGTTATGAGGGAGATGCTGGACGTTCAGCATCAATT
>JAULAV010006377.1:0-21207 GCA_030789695.1 Scilla litardierei | reverse complement strand
AGAAGACTTCTCGTAAGGATATAGTGGGAGTACTCACATTCAAAGAAGAGGTGTGAGACACTTTCCTGGACCTCAACATCGCAGAGAACATAGTTATGATCCGGTATGATTCCCCACTTGGATAGGATATCTTTGGTCGGCAACTTCCCCTGAAGAGCACGCATGAGGGATAAGGCCATTTTTGGAACGTGCTGGCTGTACCAATGAATCCCATGATATGCGAATGTCGGCTTCGGATTGCGCGAACCATTCCAAGCTGTGCGGAAGGAGTATTTCGGCCCACCCGCCCATTTCCAGCTATCCCCCAGCCGGCCAAGGGTGATATTTTGCAGCTCTGGGAGAAGGGGTTGGATCTCGGGTGCATTACGCCAACTTCCATCATGCCAATAGTCACGAATCATGATGGACTTGGCCCCAGGCGGAGGAGGATGAATAAGATGCAGCGGGCCTTTGGCGTGCCAATTGTCAAACCAGAACAAGGTGGAGCACCCATCTCCAATAGTGCGCTTAATTAAATTCTGAGAAAAGCACCGGTTCCTCAGCATAAATTTGAGGGTGCCAGACTGTAAAACCCTTGGCCGCAAGCTGAAGAATTCTTTAGTGGCAAGGTCATTTCGCCTCCTCATGTGCATTGCCCATAATCCCTCTGAATTAAGAAATCTCCATGTAAGCCGAACGCCCGAAGCCGCATTCAAATCCTGCAGTTGCCTCAACCCCACTCCTCCTTCCTTTTTAGGTACACAAGAATCTTCCCAGGCCCAAGTATTAAGTTTACCCCATATGAATCTTCTGCAAGCCGAATTGATGGCTCTAATGACAGAAGCAGGGATGTGATATGCTTGCATCCAGAATGCCACCATGCCATGAATGACACTTCGAACCAATTCAATTTTTCCCGAGGTAGAGAGCAGAGAGGAAGACCACCCCAGGATTCTCTTCTTGCATTTATCTACCAACCTTCCATACATAGATGCTTTGGGATATCTGGAAGAGAGGGGCAGTCCAAGGTAGACAGAGAAGGAGGTTACCAATTTAATACCGAGAGAAGAAGCAAGGCCGCTAGCATCACGCACACCCTTGCTAAAGATGGCTGAACTCTTATCCCAGTTAACCTGAAGCCCTGTAAAAAGATGGAAGTTGTATAATACATCCTTCAAGCCTTCAATTGAGCGTGGGTTGGCACGGCAAAAAACGAGCAGGTCATCTGCAAACAACAGGTGAGAGATAGAACCCACTCTCTTTAACGGTTGAATAGAAAGTGATGTTTCAGCCCTAGCCATCAGAATAGAGAAAGCCTCCATTACCAACACGAAAAGGTAGGGGAAAAGAGGGTCACCTTGGCGAAGACCTCGGTTGGATTTAAAATACCCTTCAGGGGAACCCTCAATTAGGACCGAAAACATTGGCGTAGATATACACTCTTTTATCCAGCTGATAAATATGCTATTGAAGCCCATCTGATGTATTAGAAAATAAATGAATTCTCTGTTTACACTGTCGAATGCTTTGCGTAGGTCCAATTTAATACATGTTCTGGCACCCATGGGATTGCTGAAATCCCTAATCTGCTGATGTGCAATAAGAGTGCAATCAGCTAGCAATCTGCCCTTAAGGAATGCAGCTTGGTTGGGAGAGACTAAGTCAGAAATGACATGCTTCAGCCTGTTGCATAAAACCTTACTGATAATCTTGTAGATAACATTGCAGCAAGAGATAGGCCTGTAGGCAGTGGTATTTTTAGGGACAATGGTCAGGAAAGTATGGTTAATATGATGGAGCATACTTCCAGATCTAAAGAAGTGAGAAACAGCAGAGATAACATCAATACCAATGACATCCCAAGTCTGATGATAGAAAAATGCATTGTACCCATCAGGCCCAGGCGCTTTATCTTTCCCAATTTCAAAAACAGCATTTTTGATCTCTGCCTCAGTAACCTGCCTATCCATCCAACTAGAGGCCTCAGTAGTTAAAATACGCTTGGGTGTAAGGCGAGGGAAAACATTCCAGTATTCAGACTGCTTATATAAATTCATATAGAAATTTGATGCTTCATGGCGAAAGGTGATAGGGTCATTACTCCACTGGCCATTAGCAGACATTAAATAGGAGAGGTTGTTATGACATTGCCTGTATTTCATTGCCGCATAAAAAATTTTTGAATTTCTATCACCAAGATTAAGCCAATTATGTCTGCTTTTCTGCCTCAACTCCTCCTCCTCAACATCTAAAGCTTTAGCAAGTTGGAAAGAGGCCAACTTTTCCATTTCTTGCAATTTTGGGTCATTGGTAATATAAGGTTTAAGCTGTAAGATGTCAAGTTTTTTGCGGCAGGAGCCAACATCCAAATTCGCCCTATAAATAGTAGACCAAGCCTTAAGATTGTTCTTCAGGTGTTTAAGATTTGTCGCCAACTTATGCATTGGGTTACCAGATACTCCACTATTCCAATTAGTTTGCACCAACTCATGGAAACCAGGAAAGTTGACCCAAGTATTATAAAACCTAAAGGGTTTAGGAAAAGAAGGTACATTAGGTTGAGGCCAAACCATCATCCCAGCATGATCACTCGTACCAGAGGTAGTATATTCATAATAAGAATTCGGCAAGGTCTGCATCCAGCCAATATTGCCAAAAATATGGTCCAGCCTAGCTGAGATACGGGATGCCCCAATGCGGCGATTACTCCAAGTGAACTTGCTTCCGATGCCTTTAAGATCAAGGAGCCCACATCTGCCAATACAAGAGTTAAAAGAGTCCATACTGCTGGAGTCAGCCACATGCCCACCAACCTTATCAATAGTTTTCTGTATACAGTTGAAGTCTCCGCCAACAAGCCAGGGATGGGCGTTCAATACAGTAGAGTCAGACACAAGGGAGGACCAAAGAGGTAATCTAGAGGAAGCAAGATTATGCCCATACACAGCAGTGAGGGCCATGATGAAGCCACCCATGTTAGTGAAAATAGCAGAAATATGCTGATCAGAATCCGAAATCATCGCACAGCTCCAGATTGAGATGTCGTAATAAATAATTATCCTGCCCCCTTTATGAAATTTTCGATTATCTATACTCCTCCAATTCTTAGCAAAGCATTTAGTAATCCTTGCTTCATTAACGGCCTCGACTTTAGTCTCAAATAAACAGACAATAGAAGGGGAATGGGATCTCAGCCTATACTTCAAATCCTCCAGACGCGAAGAGTTGTTGAGCCCCCTTGAGTTCCAGAAGAAAACAGACATTAAGAGGGAGTGGGTGGTGGATGGCTCTGCGCCAGCCTTGGGCTTCTCCTAATAGTATTTGGTGATGTTTGAACCGGAAGAGGTTTATTCAGAATCAGAGATGCCTTCAACTTAGTCTGATCAGCCTCCCAAGCAGGGTTGAGGAGAGTTAGATTTTCAGGTGGCTCGGTAGTGTCAGAATGCTGTAGGATAGAGGGTGATGGTATATGATGGCCGGCAAGGCGAATAGACCCAATGGGCACTCCCGGATCAGCAGCAGGGGGATGGATCTGACCACCGACATGGGGAGCACTAGCTAGGCTACACTCGCCCTCTTCCAAAATAGAGCTCTGAGAATTAACAGTACCCGCATCCCCATTGGGCAAAAGGGCAGGGGGAGCAGAGGTATGAGCGTTGATAGAGGGGATGGGTTTGATTGCACTGTCAACAATTCCTGCAGGCAAAGAACAAGGCGCAGGGGAGCTCAATGATTTAGTAGTGCCCGATGAATTTGGGATGTCTGAATTTGTCACCGGAGTATTGTCCTCACATCCACCAAGTTTTTCTGTCTGTGAAATGTCTGAATTTGGCACCGGAGTATTGACCTCACATCCACCAAGTTTTGCAGCATTCGGGTCAGTTTGGATTGAAGGCAGCTTGGCTAAAGCTGGGCATTGAGCCTCATTGTGTCCAAAGCACACACAATGGCTACATCTCGGCGGCTCACCTTCAAATTTTGTGTCGATATTAATAACGGAACCATCATCCAATTCCAGCCCTACCGTACATGGAAGAGGTTTAGATGCATCAACCTCAACCAGGCATCTAACGTAAGTTAGCCTTTACAATTTTGCCGAAGCTCGGTCTAGGCAAAGGGGATTACCCACAATAGAGCTCATAATATTGAATATATCGAGTGTCCATATACTCAAAGGCAATCCATGGAATTGCACCCAAACATGCACTGTCGCGAGCATGTCATGGTCGTATTGAAGTGTTGAGCTCCACCGTTGCAAAACAGTCAGCCTACCATCAAAGAGACATGGGCCGCCATAGAGGGTCCGTTCACATTCTTCCGCACACTCAAATCTGAAGTAGAAGAATCCATTGTCCCTACTGAAAATACGAACGCCCTTTTTCAGTTTCCACAGCCGGTCCACCCAAGCCCTCAATTGTCCATAGTACGGGACATCACCCAACACATAGCCAACAAACGTGTTTTTCCAACGGTCAGCTCCCTTCTCAATTAAGGAACCCATTACTCTACCAACGCTACTTCCGTCGTCCTTAGTAATCGGGGGAATAAAATTCATAGCCAATGATTCCTCGTACGTTCTTCTATTAGCGCAAACATTAGAGAAAGAAAGCTTCGTACCCGCTGTATTGATAGTGAGAGGAACCTTTGGTCTAACAGGCAAAGAATCAAACACTTGATGTGTTAACGATCCACCCCCACTTTGAGGAATACCATGCTGCATCTCCGCCTCAACTGCGGGACGGGTCACGAAACCCCATCCACTGTGCTGTTGGCCGTCCTTATTTGAACGCAGTCTAGAGCCGCGTGAGTCAGCTGATCGTCGGATGTCCCTGCGCCGAGAGACCAGTTGCCAACCATGGCTAGGATCCGATCCACCCCCAGCAATTGGGCCAACGCCGTTTACCTTGGGATCCGGGCCGCCCTTGGTCGCAGCAGGATAGGATCCCAAAGGTGACTTAGCCAATGGAACGCAGCTCCCACCCGAATGCAGGGAGGCCGAGCGGTAGTCGCCGGTCGCATCTCTTCTTGGGTCGCCCGTCGCCCCTCCGAGAAACTTGGAAACCCTCATTTTTATATATATTGCTTGGAAACTTTATATATATGTGTGTGTGTGTGTGTGTGTGTATGTATATATATATATATATATATATATATATATATATATGTATAGAGCGATCTTCCGTTGCGAAAAAACCCATGCGAAAGCCGTGCGAAAACCATTTTTTTTATTATTTTTTTGAAATTTTTTTTTCAAAAATTCTTTTTTTGATGTTTAATCCATACAAATATATACCCCAGGGAAAATAATGGGTGAACCCGTTGGGCATTAGAGCACCCATCCACCCGTTACAAATTTAACGGTCTCAAAACGTGCGAATTTGATGAAATGCCTTGATCGAAGGCCAAATGATATTATTTCTCAACCATTATTTTTTGAGGGGGGTATAACAACATATAATGAGGGTAGAAAAAATAATTTTTGGAAAAAAAAATTCAAAAAAAAAAGATAAAAACATTTTCGCACCGTGCGAAATAATCTCATTTGAAAATTTTCCTATATGTATATGTATATATATATGTATATATGTGTGTATATATATATATATATATATATATATATATATATATATATATATATATATATATATATATATATATATATAAGAAGAGCCCTATTGGATACATGTCCTTCACTGCCCTTGGAGCTGCGGTCTGGCACATTTGGAAAGAGCGTAACAGAAGGGTCTTTGAGAATATTAGCAAACCGAAGACTGTACTCTTTGAAGACATATCCTCGGATGTCGCACTGAACCTCTGCGACTTGGATTTGGACCCGGAGGATGCTGAGGGTAGGCGAATCTTGGAAAATTGGAATATAAGAGATCATGGATGATAGTAGCTGTAGATTAGCATTTTTTGTTTAGTTGATTATTATCGCTCGGTTGGGCTGAGGCGGGTGGTGGTTAGGGTGTATCCAGTTGTGAGTGACGGCGCTTGTGCCCTCTCCTCACTCTGATACAACTAACCATTTTTCCTTCCCTCTTTTGTAATATCTTTTGCACATAGTTACGAAATACATTAACCTTTCAAAAAAAGACCACATGAGTACAAAAATACATCATACATGTGACTCAACAAGAAACAAAATACATCATGATACTCCATATATCACTACAAAAAAATCCATCACTTAAAAAATATAAACGAAATCTAAGAGTGAGAGTCTCCAGGTGCAGCAGAGGAAGAAGCAGGCTCTGTGTCAACGGTGGTATCCTCTGGAAGAGGAGCAGCAGTAGGAACACCCTGAGTAGCAGCTACACCAAGATGCACAATGAGCTCATTGATGATCGGAGGAGGAGGCTGACAAGGCTAGGGTGGAACAAAAGGTCTCAGATGCTCAGGGAAGGGCATACCCTGATGCTGGAACGACAAAAATGCCAACTCATACAGACCAGAAACCATCTCAAACAGAATGTCATGAGATGGAGGAGCAGAAGTAGATGGCTGGTCTGCAGGAGGAACCATGGAGGAAGACGGAGCAGAAGTGGATTTCCTCTTCTTAGATGCAGATTGCAGAGCCGAAGAAGACTTCGACTTTGCAGAAGCATCGAGAAGAGGACCAAAAGGAACGGGCTCGTATGGAGTCAAGTCAATCCCAAAATAACGAAAAACAAGTGTAAGAAGACCACCGTAGGGAATGTGAGAGGAGGAAGTAGAAAACTCGACCTTGTCCATACTATCGAAGAGGACACCGGCCCAGTTTACAGACATGCCAGAAAAGATCGCGTACATACACCTCAGTATCTCCTGGGAAGGCTGGTCAGAATATCCGTACTTCGACAGGATGTTGTACTTCACCACAAGGTGAACAGCCCAACCCATAGCCGAGAACATGGATGACCTAACACCAAAAGATAGAGCAGAGGGTATCGCATGGAACATGTCTCGGAGGACAGACTGATCAAGCTCATCAACATCAGAAATGGAAATGTATGCAGGAAGGGATCCAGTGGAGGGAATCCTAAGAATGGTCCCTAAAAGAGTGAGATCAATGCGAATGGGGGTCCCCTGGACAACAGTGTCAATAACTCCAATGGTAGCATACTCACCGTGAATGCGGTTAGCATAGAAAAGCTTAACCAAAAATGGATAAGCCCAAGGATATTTGCTCTGAGAGAAGCGAAAGAGGTCAGCCAATCGGGTAGCAGATATGATCTCAGATAGTCTCTCAGCAGTGAAAGAGGAATAGACAATGAATCGCTCTCTAAGAAGTTTGATCCTGATGAGAGAGTGAAATTTTGCCAAGCACAAATCATCTCAGCAAATGGGAATGAGTGGATTAGAGGGTGGCACGACAGGGGTTTCTTCTTCGGAGCTCGACACGGAGGATGAAGGAGGAGCCTCAGCGGAAGGCTCATTGATGCGAACACCCAATGGGCTTGCGCTGACGCTTGACGAGGGGCTCAGCTTCAGATGAAGAAGACCCAGAAGAGGGAGAATAACCCCGCGAAGAGGAGCGAGAGGGAGAATTAGATTTCTTGGTTCGGGCCATATAGGGTTGTTTGTTTTTGGCTGTGGTAGGATTGGGAACCCTAAGGCACTTAGAAACAATAGTCTTTCCCTTGTTCTTGGTCTTGGGAGCCATTGCACAATCAAACGACGATTTTGAAGTAAAACGCACGCGAGAGAGAGAGAGAGAGAGAGACAATGAGCGAAAGAACCAAAGAGAGGAAATCCAACCTAGTCGAAAGACACGAAGAGTCAATCGAAATCCGAGTGACGCAATCGACAGAAGAGACGACGAAAAATCACTGGAGGAGCGATCGACTGAGGATTTGAATCGGGGAGACGAGGCGGTTTCTATCTAAAGAGAGAGAAAGTCGATCGAAATGAATTCTCTTGATGAAATAACGAAGGGGCGAACGAATCTGGGCCGTTGAATCAAAGAATCGACGACTCAGATCAAATGAGCGAATCGCCATAATAGGAGACAGTCGACTATAGAACAAAAGTCAGTCGACTGGTCGAAGTGATAAGAGATAAGCTTAGATTGACAGACAGTCGACTGTTGGATAACATACAGTCGCATGTCCGAGAGACAGTCTACTGTATTATACTCATCAGTCGACTGACTGAGAATCAATAAAATCGATGATAAAACAGAGACTACTGACTAAATTGACAGGCGCCTGATACTAAAATGCAGTCGCCTGTTGATCCAACAGTCGACTGTAAATTTGTCATCAGTCACCTGGGCGAAAGATACAATCTGCTGACAAAGAAGATTGAGTATGGCAGTCGACTGTCGAAGGAAAGACAGTCGTCTGTCCTGGTCCAAAAATACACCGTGAGGTTAAAATCCAGAGGATATGCACAACTCACCCTAGGACCTATACTCTAATCATAAACTCATCATAAAAACAATATCAAATGATAAACCATTTATCACATAAATCTCTTAAAGATACTCTGAAAACTCATGTAATCAAAGAAATCTCAATAGCCTTTCTTAAAACCAATATATGATATATCAAATGAAGAGAGGCAATATGATGATATGAGTTCAAAAGATGTTATAACAAGTAAATTGAACTCCTAAATTTCAGATTCACCCATAATTCCTAATTCTCCACACAACCTCATAAATGAATCTTCTTTAAGAGGTTTTGTGAAGATGTCGGCAATTTGTTTTTGGGTTTCAATGTACTCTAAGATGATGTCCTTCTTAGCTACATGATCATTGATAAAGTGGTTTCTCACATCTATATGTTTGGTATGGGAGTGATGTACCAGATTCTTGGAAAGACATATAGCACTTTGGTTATCAACCATGATAGGGCAAGTATCACAATTGACACCATAGTCCTTTAGTGTGTGTCTCATCCAAAGAACCTGTGTACATGCAAGACCCGCGGCAATATATTCCGCTTCAGTCATGGACAATGATACAGAGTTCTGTTTCTTGGAGAACCAAGAGACTAAGGAATTTCCTAGGAAATGGCAAGTGCCACTAATACTTTTCCTATCGGATTTGCATCTGGCAAAGTCGGCATCACTATATGAGATTAGCTCATATGTACTGGATTTAGGGTAAAGTAACCCATAATCTAGTGAATGATTGAGATAACGAAAAATTCGTTTAACCGTAATCAAGTGTGACGCTTGATATCTAGCACACAAGCATGCAGAAAACATGATATCGGGCCTACTAGCAGTTAAATAAAGTAAGCTACCGATCATACCTCGATATAGACGAACGTCTACATCTTTTCCATTCTCATCCTTGTGTAGACGGGTTGTCGTACTCATGGGAGTCCTTTTGCTTGAAGACGATTCCATTCCGAATAGCTTGATAAGCTCCCCTGTGTACTTGGTTTGATGTATGAAAGTCACATCCTTCATTTGTCGAATTTGCAATCCAAGGAAATAGTTGAGCTCTCCCATGTGGCTCATCTCAAATTCATCCTTCATGGACTTAGAAAATTCTTGACAAAGATTAAAGTTAGTAGAACCAAATATAATATCGTCTACATAAACTTGAATCAATAGGATGTCATTTTCATAATATTTAATGAAAAGTGATGAATCTACTTCTCCCATTTTAAAACCTAAATCCAAAAGAAACGTCTTGAGTCGATCATACCAATCTCTAAGAGCTTGTCTCAACCCATACAACGCTTTCTTAAGTTTGAAAACATGATTTGGAAATTTTTCATGAATGAAACCAGGAGGTTGAGAAACATACACTTCTTCATTGACAATTCCATTTAAAAATACACTTTTAACATCCATTTGAAATAATTTGAAATTCTTATGAGATGCAAAAGATAAAAGAAATCTAATAGTTTCTAATCTAGCTACGGGGGCAAAGGATTCTTCGAAATCGATACCTTCCTCTTGCCGGTAGCCTTGAGCTACTAACCTTGCTTTGTTCCTTGTGATGACCTCGTTCTCATCGGTCTTGTTCTTGAAGATCCATTTGGTCCCAATTACTTGATGACCACTTGGAAGAGGAACGAGTTTTCAAACTTCATTTCTCTCGAATTGCATTAGTTCTTCTTCCATTGCCACTATCCAAGCGCTATCCTCACAAGCTTCTTGGATGTTCTTTGGCGCAATGGTAAAGACAAATGCGCAATGAGAGAATTCTTCAATTCTAGACCTCGTTCGAACACCCACACCAATATCTCCAATAATTTGGTCATGTGGATGGTTGCGAACGGTTGGGTAAGCTTTGGGTATTCCATCTTCACTTGGAATATTTTCAATAATCTCATTAGTAGTGTTAGTCCCAATAATCGAATCATTAATCTTGACAATACTAAGAGAATCACATATAGCATCTACACTATCATCAACAACATGAAGAAAATCAAAATCTTCATAAAATGATACGTGTACTGATTCTTCGATCGTTGAAGAGGTTTTGTTGTATATCCGGTAGGCTTTGCAACGTGTGGAATATCCAACAAAAATTCCTTCATCGGATCTTGGCTCAAATTTATCTAAATTACCAAAGGTGTTCTTGATAAAACATTTTGAACCAAAAACTCGAAAATATTTAACATGAGGCTTTATATCATAAAATAAATCAAAACAAGTTTTGTTCGTGTGGGGTCTCACTAGTATCCTATTGAGCACATAACATGTCGTGTGCTCCGCTTCTGCCCAAAATTGTAGTCCAAGATGCCTATCATGGAGCATAGTACGAGCACACTCAATAAGAGTCCTATTCTTTCTCTCTACAACATTATTTTGTGGTGGTGCCCGAGGAAAAGAAAAATTGTGAGTTATCCTGGTGTCATCACAAAACTTTGTAAAAGACTCATTCTCAAATTCTCCTCCATGATCACTACGGATAGTGATAATGGTGGATCCTAAGAGATTCTGAATCTTCTTTGAAAATATGGTAAACTCTTCAAAAGCTTCATTCTTATTAGTTAAGAATGACACCCAAGTAAATCTAGAGAAGTCGTCAACGACAACTAATCCATAATGAGCATTGCCTAAAGAAGCGGTTGTAGTTGGCCCAAACAAATCTAGATGAAGAAGTTCTAGGGGCCTCTTAGAAGTAATGCCTTCTTTAAGCTTAAAAGATGATTTACTAAGTTTACCTCTTTGGCATGAATCACAAAAGTTTTTCTTACTAAAAGCAATTTTGGAAAACCTTTGACTAGATCATGCTTAGCTAACTTATATAAGTGCTTGAAATGAACATGACCAAAACGGCGATGCCATAATAGTTGTTCATTTGTATTAGTAACTAAGCAATGTTCTACGGTTTTAGGCAAGCTCAAATAATAAATATTTTTACTCCTAATACCGGTAAATAAAACATATGAATTAGAATCAACAATTTTACAATACCCTCTCCAAAGTTAACCTTGTAACCTTTGTTACAAAGTTGACTAATGGAGATAAGGTTGTGACATAAACCACTAACTAGAAATACATTAGTAATTAAAGGTTTGGAGGGATTTCTGACTATACTTACTCCAATGATGGTTCCCTTTTGGTTACCTCCAAAAGTGACCGTTGCACCGTTCTTGATGCTAATCACTTCGGAGAGTAATGAAGGATCTCCCGTCATGTGCTTGGAGCAATCACTATCGAGAATTAATCCTTTCCTTTTAGAGCTAATTTGATCTTAATTGCTCTTTTTCTTTTTCTTGGGTACGTACATAGTATACCATAAGCTCATGATACCCAATTTTTGTTGGGTCCAAGTGGATTAGCCCTTTGGAAGCCACGTCCAAGTGGACTTCTGATTCCCAACATAATTACCATTATTAATAACATCATGAAAATAGGAATCAACATATGCATTCCTATCATTTAAGCTAGTGTTCTTAGGACCCCAAATGGTGTATGTTTTGGGAGTCCTTTTCCTGGTTGCATGCATAGTTGTTAGATTTCTATATGGTGCATGCTTCTTAGGAACATGGTTTCTATCATAAAAATGAGGTGGTGGATATGCATTGGACATACGGGGATTATATGTAGGCTTGGGAACATGCATGTTGTATGAAACGTATGGGTCATGTGTGACATGTGGAGGATGTGCATACATGTAAGAATGATGCGTATGAGCATATGGGTGTATAGGAGCACGTACATAAGTATTTCTCATGTGTGGAGCATAAAAAGCGTCATGAGTATCCACTTGTGAAGTTGGAGATTTCCTACGTGGATGAAGGTTTGTGTACATGTAAGCATGGCTTCTCTTTTGGTTTCCACCCTTAGTGTGTTTCTTGCCAAAAGGAAGAGACGGTGAAGTGGTGACTTTCTTGGTATGTTTGCTACCTATAGTGTCTTTGACACCACTTGTGGATGCACCGGAGGATGACCTCGTAAAGTCTATAGTGACACCACTATAGGAGGTGCGAGCATTGGATGCATTTGCTTCCACAAAATCGAGACCAACACGATGTGTGGCTGGAAATTGGTTTGCCAGCAAATCATCCAATTGTCCTTTTCCCTTATTGAATCTCACAATACGTGAGGACATGAGCTCATATTTCTCATTAAGAGAAAAAATGTAAACCTAATTATGTGTGTTAAACTAGATCACACTACGGGAAACCCAATTGCCAGCAAATCGTCCAATTGTCCTTTTCCCTTATTGAATCTCATAATACGGGAGGACATGAGCTCATATTTCTCCTTAAGAGAAAAAATGTTGGTACCCAAGGTGGACACCCGTGCTTTGAGCTCGTGCACTTGAGTTTTAAGAGAATCATTCTCTAAACCCAATTGTGTGTGACGTTAAACTAGATCACTATTATCCTTAGGATATGTTTGATCTAGTTGAGATTTGAGGGTATTCACCTCATTTCTCAAAGTGTCATTTTGAGAAGCTAGATTCGCTTTCTCAAGGGTTAAAGTATCAATAATGGTGTCATTGTTGATAATGCATGGAATGGATGGATTGCTAACATTCAATTTCTTTAAACTAGTATATATAAGCATTAAAGATTGATACCAAGCAAATAATTCTTTATTAGCAATACGTAATTCATCCATAGTTACCTGGGCATCATCCATGTCGGAATCACTCTCATCAGAGAGTGAATCTTCTCGGGCCATGAAACACATGTGGGCACTTTCACCCTTCTCATCATCGGATTCACTTGATGAGTCTTTGCTTGAATCATCGAATGTACCTACTAGTCCTTTCTTCTTGTCTTTCTTATTCTTGTCGGACTTGTGGTACTTCGGAGCCTTCCAATTCTCTTTGTTTCGTAGCATTGGGCAATCCTTCTTGATGTGCCCTGGCTTATTACACTTAAAGCAAAGAGAGAAAGAATGATTAGAAGAATCAAATCTATTCTTAGAGGTAAATTTACCTTTATGAAAGAAGCGTTGAAACTTCTTCGCCATTTGGGCCATTTCACCCAAGTCCATCTCATTTTCTGATTCTTCACTATCGGAGAATGAGGAATTGGCGTTAAATGCCAAATCTTTCTTCTTGGCCTCCGAAGGGTTCATCTTAGCTCGAATCTTTAATCGATTCTCCTGTCTTACTTCGTGAGACATGAGAGTCCTGATAAGGTTCACAACTGTGTAAGTCTTCAAGTCGTTGACCTCCTCGATGGCGATAGCTCTTCTTTCCCATTTGGAGGTCATCCCCATTATAATCTTTCTCATCTTTTCTGGTTCGGTATATGTTTGCCCAAGAGCTTACAGTTCATTGGTGATGTCGGTGAAACGTCTGTACATCAATGCTATGCTTTCATTTTCCTGCATATGAAACATATCAAAGTTTTGCACGGCAACGTAGAGTTTAGAAACTTTTACCTTGTTCGTTCCCTCATGGGTAACAACAAGATGGTTCCAAATTTGATATGCACTCTTACATGTGCATATCTTGTTGAACTCATTCGGGCTAATGCACAATAAAGAGCGTTCATTGCTTTTGTGTTGTTGACTTCGGCGGATTTCTCGGAAGCCGTCTGTAACGACCACTTTTCGTGGTACGTTGTTCGTGCACGTGCTTTTGTCCGTGCACGTGTTTATTTTAGACTTTATTTGATTGTGAACACTTTTGTGTGATATGCCGTTGTGAACGTCTCTGAGGGTATTAAATAGTGGCACTATCTTGGAACGACACTTCTCGAGTCGTTTTTCCACAATTTAAACTTACTCGATGAGACGTGACGATTCTCACTCTTGACGGGAGACGTTTCTATTTTTAGTTTTATCGTCCGACGTCGAATTTGAGATCCGTCTTCTTAGTTAGCTCACATTCATCATCACGATCACCACAATATTTATTTTATAATTTTTGGAGTTTATTTGACCACTTTTATATTTTTAACAAGTTTTATATTATTTTTAATAATTAATTTATAAATTATTTTCGGCCAAATAAAATTTATTTGAGTTTTAAACGTTTTAAAGAATTTTTGAGCCAATTTCCAGCTCATTTGGACCAAGTCAAACCCTTGGGTGAGTTGGAGTAGTTGGAATTCAAATTTTAAATTATTTTAAACTTATAATCCTATTAGATTTAGCCCTAGACCAAGTCAACCCATCTACACTATATAAACAACCCCTAGGAAGACCCATTTTCGCAATAAATTAGCCCTAGCCTCTTCCAAAACTCAAATTGGACGTTGCGACGATTCGTCGCAACGTTGCGACGTTCAGCCATCGATCTGACCGAGAAAACCCACCGCAAATCACCGCTCCGACCGGTAGCCGCCCCCACATCCAAGCCGCTCGCATCGCAGCTGCCCCGTTCGCCCGCTTCGACCGAGAGAAGCCCTCGGTCTGACCGACGACCCACCCCGCACCCCGCTCCGCATCAACCCCGCATTGTCGCCCGCATTGTCGCCCGCAGCTGTCGCCCGCATCGCTCCGCACCTGACCGAGGCACCCGCTCGCACCGTGCGCTCGCCAATTCGTTGCAACGTTGCAAACGTTGCAACGCATTGTCCCCCGCAGCGACCGACCCGAACGCCCGCAGCGACCGACCAAATCCCCCGCACCAAGGCCCCGCCGCTCCACTGCAGCCGCTGCGCTGCAAGCTCCGCACCCAGCGTGTCTGACCGACCAAATCCCCCGCATTGGCTGAGTACGACCGAGAGCCACTCGTCGCAACCCCGCATCCGTCGCACCACTTGCCTCCGTGGGCCCCCCAAGTTCTCCAGAGGTATTGTGGGTCCCCCAAAGGTCCCTAGGACTACTGTGGTCCCCACCTAGGTGCGTTCTCTTCGACGACTTGCCGCGTACGACGTCGTCGCACGTCGTAGCCCGTCGTCGCACGTGCGAGCTTTGGAATCTGGAATCGGCGCCCGGGTTGATTGCTCTGAAATTTCCAGCGAGGAATCTAATTGGAATCTGGACTTGGAGCGCGATCTTATTATTCCAACCCCCAGTGTCGCTACCCGACGCCGGTGTAGCTTTCACGTCGTGTTGAGGTAACTTTTTGCACTCATAGGACCCCCAACCAAATTGCATGCTAACCAAGACTAAAAATCAGTATTTTAAAGTATTTTAAATGTTTTATCAATCACTAATCAAGATTAATAAAACGGATGTAGGCCGGTGGACTTGTGCACGTAGGAATCGTGACTTTGGACTCGTTGGACGGTGTTTTCTTGACGTGATAGTTGCAGGCAAGTGAAACTTGCCAAATCTTGCTTAGGGCCATGTTTTTAGGCCACTTCCTTGTTTTTAGCGTAAAAGAGACTAGTCAGTGAAATGATAGCTGGCTAGACGCCTACTTGATCTAGTTTGACAACGAAACTAGATCCGTCACCTAATTGATCTAGCTTGACAACGAAGCTAGATCTAACCCTTAAACTTGTTGTTCATGCATACTAAACTGTCACGTTTACTTTCCTTACCTGTACACCTTACTACTTGTCATGTCATGTCATCCATGCATTGAATGTCGCATTGGTAGCACACGCTACAATACTTGTACTTGTACTCTCTTGACTGGCTAGGTGCACCCCTAGACCAGCAAGATAAAACACTTCCTGGCTCGTGTTCCAGAAGCGAGCATTCCCGTTCAGGGGTAAGGCCCTGGCTCGACACACGTGGAGGGGTAGGGATAAACGATCACTTGAGCTTAGGAGTTGGCCCGCGCAGCCACTCTAGCCAAAAGGCGGAATCTCTGTGCACGAGGTGCTTGCTTTCCTTGTCTTGTACTTGTCTTGTGAATGATTCATATAAAACTTGTCATCCATGCCATGCTCGTACTTTACTTTACATGTTGCACTCATTACTTTAACTGCCATGTCATTGCATCATGCTAGAACTGCTAGGTTGCTCTACTTGTACCTACTTTCAGTTTCCTTGCACAAGTCTTCCAGACTTGCTGACATGTGCCCCTTGCTCTTTTGGGTGTCACATGTTAGACCCTGAGCCAGAGACAGTTGTTGAGGACGAGGTGGTTGCTGACACTGAGCCTACGTTCGTCGAGGAGTTCGTGGACACCGGAGACCAGTTTTAGAGACTGTTGGCGTTGCTTTTGCTTTAGGTTGCTGTTAGATGTCGGTGCTTGCACCATTACTTTGTTTCTGTACTTTGTACTTTTGTTGGCCATGCTGGGCCTCTTTTAGACTCTCTTTCTTTTAGCCTGGTGACTTTTCTGCGATGTTGGAATTTATTATTATGGATATTCTGAGATGTTTCTTTTGTCTCTTTCGTTATTATTATCTTTGTTTCGTTTCGCGTTGCAAGGACCTGCAGTTTAAATTTGATTGACGCTTATCGGACTTGCAGCTTTGTAGCTTCAAGTCTGAGCGGACCTTCTCACGCTTCGCCTCCACGTTTTTGGGAAGCGGGGCGTGACAGGTTTTGTTGGTGGCCCATGCAGGTCCGGTCTTGCAATTGCGAATTAACGGAACAACGATAATAACGGAATGTCCATTAAATAAATTGCAACATTCGAGTAATAAGCCCTGAGTCTAGTCATTTTCTTACGACACTAGGTGGTAAGAAGGCTTAGTTAGACGTCTGTGCTTGCTAGTTAGAGGCCCTGATTGTAGTTAGACTCCCTTTAGAAATTGATTTAATCGTCGTAGGAGTTACCTTAGCGGTTATTGCCTAACACTGACCATATTAGACTTCTAGAATTTCCTTTAGCCGTTCGCTTGGGTTCGTCGATTTCGGGCCAAGCTGAACGCATTTCTTTACCGTCTAACCTTTAGAAGTCTTAGCGCTTAGTTTTT
Organism: Scilla litardierei; assembly: GCA_030789695.1. Classification (NCBI taxonomy): domain Eukaryota; kingdom Viridiplantae; phylum Streptophyta; class Magnoliopsida; order Asparagales; family Asparagaceae; genus Scilla; species Scilla litardierei. The sequence continues at coordinate 4,045 of JAULAV010006377.1, read as the reverse complement.
AATCTTTAGTTGGTTGACCGTAGGGGTTTCCGTAGACTTTCCTGATTCATATCCTAGGCGTATGTATGTTCTGATCACCTGACCAAATTTCCTTGCCTCGATTCACGAGATCGCCTCATGACGATCGTCGTCACTCTTCGAACATCTCCATTACAAATCCTGAATCTTCTGAAAGCATTTTCTTTTTGATTTCCTCTTTTCCCTAAGTTTTAAATTTGTTCAAATTTTAATATGTATACATACTTATACTTCATGCTCCCCGTGGATTTAAATTTTTTTGTTATAAAAAAAAAACTTTTATCGAAATTTTTTTTGAATGATAGTTTATAATGCTTTTCAGCCTACACTTTTGTACCTATGAAAATACGTATTTCCTTTCATATATTAATTTCATTCTGAACTATACTTTAGCCTTGCCCAATTCGATTTATAAATTTTCCTTCTTATTTGTGTTATTCGAATGATACGTCGTGTTTACTTTAATATACTTTCAAGCCACATGGAATTTCAGCTTTTAGACAGTCGGTTTTATGCTCAACGTTTTCGCTATTTCAAAATTTTAAGAAATTACTACTCCTGACCCAGACTTCCCATAGTTTGGTTTTAAAGCGTTACTTACAATTTTGATAATTCTACTACCAAGTTATTAATATTATCTTTCCGCTCCCCCTACGTGCTTTTAGAAAAATTTCGAGACTAAATAGAATTTCAATTATTTTTATATAACTGTATCGGGTTCGTTGTGCTCGTATGCTAAGGACCGTGTGTAAATCAGTTTTTTTTCATTTTTGCAAATCCTGGTTCCTTTGAAAAGCAGCCTCAATATTGATTATTTTAAAAAATTTCATAATCTAAAAGTTTTGAAAGCATTTAACATGAGTTTAAATCCTTCCGTTACTTGATTTCCTTCTTTGACTTTCACAAACATTATATTAAACTACTGCCGTAGAATATTTTCTAAACCACGTCCTTAATATTCGTGTAAATGATTTTACTTCCTTTTTATAATGATTTTTTTTATAAAAAAAACCAATAGACCATTTTTCTTATTATGAATATTCGACTCAAACTTATTTTGAACAACCCGTTTTATCGACCTCCAAATATTTCTTTACAGACGATGATTTTAACTTTTGAAGTACGTCAGTTTTCAAACTCCACGTATTTTATCTTATGCTATTTACCCTATTATCTCTTCTGAATCCTATTTAAGCATCACTACATCTCCTTTTCCTTCAACCTAAACATCACCCTTGAGTCAATGTTTCGTCTAACCAAGCTGTCTCCTTGTACTCGTCACTTCCCGACTTGTTCCCGGTAATCTTATGTCCCTTCCACCCGGTTAACAACCGGATACTCAAGTTAGAACCCTAACTTAAGGTTTCCTTAAAACACACTTGTAGCAAACCTACAAGTGAAATCGAAATACAATCGATTGACCTTGACTCCCACAACTTGGGAGCAAGCAAACCACTGTCACAACCCGAGAGTAAATCAAATAACGAAAGTTATGAAATATGAAATTAAGCAACACTTACAATCACCTATGCCATTAAGTAGAACTTGAAGGAGAAGTGTGTTGTGTGTTGAAAAACTCTCTTGGAAGAGAGAAAAGCCCTTTCTCTTGACTGCACCAAATGCCTAGAAGATATCTCTTTGGTTCTAGGTTGGAGAGCAATAGATTGAAGATTGGAATTCTTAGGGCTTTCGGATTTGAGAGCTTTGATCTTGAGAGAATGAAAGCTTGAATCTTTTAGCAAGAGAGTTGGAAGATCATTAGCCTCTCAATGGAACTGTAGAGGCTTCTTATATAGGTTTCTCAAAACCCTCAACCGAAAACAGCAAAAACCCCTTTGAAATCCGTGAGGAAAAACTCAACGGATAGAATCTGGGCCCGCGACAGTCGACTGTTGAATTCACATTCGACTGCTGCACAGTCAGAGAGGGTAGGTGAGAATCTATAACGGTAACTTACCACGTGATAGTCGACTGATGAGGCATAGACAGTCGATTGTTGAACCAACAAGCGACTATAAATCCTACTACAGGTGACTGGCCGTAAGTTGGGTAAGTTGAAGAAATCTGGAAAACGTCTGGGAGAACAGGACAGACAACTGATGAAGAGAATACAGTCGACTATTAATCTGAATAGGCGAATGTAATTCCTTCTATAGACGACTGTCAAAACCTTGATATTTTCCAGAGAGTTGAGTCATCAAATAGGCTCACAGACAGACGACTGTTGAAGCATTGACAGTCGACTGTTCCATTGGATAGTCGACTGTAAATCCATCAGTAGTCGACTAGCCAGAATAAACAGAGAGACTAGGATTTGGGCTATAACTAATTTACAAACCACAGTCAACTGTCACTTGTACAGGCGCATGTGAATCGTTCATAAGTCGCCTGAGAGAATTAAAGTAGAGAAGCCCAAAACTAGACTGTAAAAGTTTGTGCATAACAGGCGACTGTAGAACAAAACACAGTCGACTGTTTTTGAGACAGGCGACTATAAAGCGTTCAGCAGTCGACTATTATAAACATGACATGCACAATCTAGATTGAAATGAAATGGAGTCTAATGAAGGTAGGTCTACTGATATCCTAAGACTGAAATGAAGATGTGGGTGTGCTCCAACAATGTTCTACTTCTAAGCTACATGCTAGAAGAGATATCAGAAAGTTACATTTGACAAACTCTCTCTTCTATCCAAAGCATGAGGTTGAAGTCTTCTATGAGCTTCAATCACCATCTACGATCATCCAATCCATTTCATTTCCCTTCAATGATCTTTGAGTGTCATCCATTGCAAGTAGATCTTCATAATAAGCTTAGGCAATGGATTAACTGCAAAATAGGGGATTAGTCACAAGTATTTATGTTTGCTCATCATTAACACCAAGTAGGGAGAAGTCCAATACTCAACATGGTTGACATGCACAGCTCTGACATCCTCGGCCGAACCTTCCGCGATCTGACACGCCAACTCAACACGCCAGGTCAGCCCTACCTAACCGCCTCCATCAGCTATAAATACCCCTCCACTTCCATCGAGAGAGGGGTTGGTAAATTGATTCTCTAACTCTCACTCACACACAAGAGCAAAGATCGTCCACATCTTCGTTCTTCCACTCAAGTCCGCCACGTAAGGTCGACCTACCTGTAGCTCGGCATGCGTGTTCGACCCACATTCCTAAGCCCTAATTCTGACTTAGGCATCAGAGATGCTAAGGGTTGGAACCCAACCAGTCCTTTCTGACGAGCTGCTCTTTGCGGAGGTGAACTCCTCAAAGCAGCGAGCAACTGAGGACCTACTCAAGGAGAGTGGCGGACAAAGGGCGACCTTGCTGGATTAATCCTGAGATCATCCTCTGAAGTGCGCCAAGCCTCAACATCCCCAAATACTTGTAAACAACCTTCCTAAATCACCCCCTCACTTGTAACCATTGTGCCCTTGGTTCCCATTACTATAAATTCATCGTACGCGGAACTTACCCCGCAACAAGAGGGTTATACATAAGGTTTTGAAGGGGTGTTTTAGTAATTCAACTTCATAAAAGGACCATACATCTTCTAGGCCAGACCTTATTGGTCTTATTCGTATTGCCCTACCAGCTACTGCACAAGTACTAGAGGGGGGGGTGAATAGTACTTTAAAATAATAAGGAGTATAATTCCAAATTAAATTGCAAACAACTACCAAATCAATTTGCGGAAGCTTAAATTGAATGACAACACAAAATTAACAATGCTAACAAACGAAGTTAATGGGTTCGGATCCACCCAAGTCTCCCCGACTTGTTCCCGGTGATCCTACGTCCCAACCACCCGGATCCCCTCCGGATACTTGAGTTAGAAACCCTAACTCAAGATTTTCACTATGAATATCTTGTGAAAAACCTTCACAAGATCAAATCATACATGCAATGGCAAAGTGAATCCCACAACCCGGGATCACAATCTTCTCTCACAACCGAGAGAACCAATTAGCAATATTAAAGAGTTTAAATGAAATAAACAATCTTACCACAAAATCCTATACCT
>JAULAV010006376.1:0-51884 GCA_030789695.1 Scilla litardierei | reverse complement strand
TCCATGTGGTGTGATGCCGGTCAATCATATCGATATGCCATCTCTATCGTTTTCTTTTCATTGTGGCCACATGATTTTAATCCAGAGTTCAGGATTGGAACAGGTCACATGCCACCTATAAACTGCACTTTAATTGGATGTTTACCCATTGGACCATGGTTTGTTGTTTGCTTTTGCCACTTTTGCTGTCTATTCTTTGTCATGTTTAAGCAAGTGATCGCTTCTTTAATTCCACTACTTAGATTAATCTGAACACGTTTTCCCCGTTTATTTATGTCAAATCAAACATTGTTAGCTGCTTCTTGATAATGATGGTACTGCTACTATCCATGGATTCCTGCGTAAAATATTGGAAATAGAAGAAATTCCAAATATTAAAGACCCTTTGGTCTCTTCGCACTTCCACATTAACTTGCTTAGCACCTAGGATGAAGATGCCATGATCTCATGTTCCTACAGATTTTCATGTCTATTAGAAGATATATTGAACCTCCCATTATGATCTCCTTTGACCCATGTTGTTTTAGCATATCCATAAGAATAATGAACCATCCATTTGATGGTTCTTTTTATGTCTTCGTCAAACATGAATATGGGCATGACATGGTTAGAAATTAATAAATAGAGAATAAAAAAAAACAGCAAGCCTATACAGAAGTTCATTTTTTCTTTGAGATAACATCCGTACCTGCATATTGCGGTCTTGAAAAACATTGATGTTAATGATTTGTTATAAATAAATACTATACCTTTGTTCATTCCTCCCCCTAACCCCAAATATGTGGAAATTTCATGACATTAAATTTGATAAATTGAATGAAGGATATTATACTATTGATTATCCATCAATATTCTTCAAAGTGACATTAAGATTACAAATTGATTATTCACTGAGTAAACAATCAACATTGTGAAATAAGTTGTCTAACTGTTCCTTCAGATCTTGGACTTCTCAATATCCCAATTAGTTCTATATTTCCAGGCAATCATGTAGCTTCACCACAGCGTATATGTGTTTCGAATGAAACCACTACGGAAACCATTCTTTTATTGATTTTAGAAGACCGATTATAAAATGAGACATAATATGCACATGCATGTGTGCATGTGTGCCATGCTATTTTTTCGTTGCTAGCATCATGATTTTGTTCATTTTTTTCCTCTCCATAATAATGCAATAGTGCAGCCAATAATTTCTTTTATGTGGTTGGTAAGTTGGGTGGATTAACCTATGTTGATCTAAGTTTTTTTGGTTGGTTTTGATTTTTAGTGCTTGCTATCTGAATAAAACAACAGTATAAATTGATTTATCGGAAAGAAATTTAATTTTGGAGGACAATCAAGAGGTAGAAGTGTAAACAGAGCGGATATATAGTTATTAAATTGAAATCGTTGTATTTGTTTTCTTCTAGTGGATATGTATATAATCATTAGGATTGTTTAGATATCGAGCTGGAAAAAATGTTTGTAACAGCATATTTAAACTTGGAAAATTATGGACATAACCAGATACTTTCGAATCAGGCTTAACGATTGGAAATATAAATCTGTTCACCTTGTCATCTTGGTTTCTTCTAACATTAACAAAAGAAGACATTTCTAATTGCATTAAGTATTCTTTATGATGTAATATAATGGTATACTAAGCAAATGTTAGTCCATATGCAATGGTATACTCTTGCATATGTTTGTACCAGGCTGTGAGATCTTGGTTTCAGTTTCGGACCCTTCTTGCATGTGTATGTACTATGTTTCGTCTAAAACTTAGCTAAATGAAACTAGATATTAGTTTGGTATCAGAACTCAACAAAACCAGAAACGGGCAACAACGAGACAAAACAGGAAACCTTATTCCATGGTATGCACATATTTGTACGGGGATACTAGAATATGTATTAGGATGTTGCAATTGTATCCATATGTCCAAATAGTAAATGCTCAAAATGTATGTAATCTTACCGGTTCTTTTTATCATGAAGCCATACCAGTGTCATATACCCAGCCACCCATACCGGCACATGCACTTCTTGGACACTCGGGCATATGCCAGATACTCTTGAAACATATTCTCAATTATATTTGTCCTAGTTTAGGTACTTTGCAAAGACATTGAATACATATCCTACATTACTCATACACTTCTTTCTTCACATAACATGTTGTGTTTGAAATGTTTATCTATTATGTATTCAAATGTCAATGACTATACACTAATCGAAAAAGCAATAGTTTAGGACTTTTAATGAATTTATATATATTTCAATTTAAAAACCGAGATACATTAGCCACTTTATAGGATGTTGAACATACAATGACTATTCTGATAGGAACCAAAGTAAAGATACGATTTTTTATTAGAATAATACTGAGAATAAAGATAGATGGATTACACTTAAAGGGGGTAATACGCTCTCAAGATGCAGATTGATAGAGAACGTCCGCACCCTCCCTAGATCGAGTAACCTTCTCCTCTCAAATAACCAAAAGACTCACCATTTCCGCATACTAGGGCCGGCTCACCTTTCCCCTTATTTATAATATAAAAATAAACAAAATACCAAAAATACCCCCAATGGGTCCAAATCCCCTTAAGAGAGCTGGATCTAATATTACTCCGCCCCAAAAAATCCACCTTGTTCTTAAGGTGGTGCATGAAATCCACGGCGGCCCTACTCTAAGTGCGCGCAGGTCTCCTCCCGGGTCAGAAGGGTACGATTGGTCTCCACCGCCTTCAACGACGTCTAGAAGAAAGCCATGGTTGTCACCAGTCAGATCTGAAGGTCTTCCATGTCCAAAACTGAAACGCTGATGCTTAGAAGAACTTCAAACTGTAAACCAATGGCCTTGGTGCCCTTGTCGGCCTCCCAAAGCTCGAATCTCCGCTGTTTTGGGTCCAGAAAGTCGAAAACACGCTGTCCAGCGCTCCAAAGGAGTTGATTCCCATGCTGGAAGGGCGACAAACCTCCCTGGGCATCCAGGAGGGTCTGGCGCCCCTTTTGGAGGGGCGGCAGCCCCCCTCCGATGCCCAGGAGGGGCTGGCGCCCCTTCTGGAGGGGCGACGACCCCTGTTGGTCGTCCATAGGGGGCTGGCGCCCCTGTTGGGCCCCTCTATGGTTCTGGGGTTTGCTGATTTCCGTCATCGACTCCTCGAAGTACACGTCGGCGTCAGAAAGTAGCCATTCGTCATCTGGTTGCAGATCCGCGTCAAAGTCGTCGATGTTTTTCTCTTCCTCGTCCAAAGTTGATGCCTTTTGCCCAAGATCTGGGCTTTTGCCCAAGATCTGAGATTTTCGCCGCCTTCTTTGCTGCCCAAGCCCTGAAATTTGTTGTATGAGTTGTTGATTTGATTGCCTCATCTATTGATTCAATTGTTGGGCATGAAGGACTAATTGCATGACGGCCTCCAAATCTTTCTTCATGAATCTCCTCCAATCCGCCATGGATCGTTGTTCTGATACCAAAATGATAGGAACCAAGGCAAAGATACGATTTTTATTAGAATAATACTGAGAATAATGATAGATGGATTACACTTCAAAGAGGTAATCGCCCTTCCAGGACGCCGATTGATAGTGGACGTCCACACCCTTCCTAGATCGAGGAACCTTCTCTCAAATAACCAAAACACTCACCATTTCCGCATACTACGGCTGGCTCACATCCACCCTTATTTATAATATAAAAATAAACAAAATACCAAAAATACCCCTAATGGGTCCAAAGCCCCTTAAGAGAGCCGAATCTAACATTTTCCTCTTCCGAAATCATGAAAATGTGTAAATATGTTGTTAGCATTGCTTATGGATGTAGGCACATGTTTATGTATGACCACATATATGCATTTCCTTTTTCATATTTATGCATATTTTAGTATCTTGTTGTCTCAATGTCCGATTTTAAGGAATTGTCATGTCGCATACTCGTTTCCATGTCCAATGTCCGTGTCAGTGATTCTTAGTATGTAATAAATGGATTGGTAGCAATGTCATGGTTGTCAAATTTAGATACGAAATGTGATCCATATTCAAATTTGGATCAGATTATTATTATATCTGCAACCATGTGTTATGGCTCAGGAAGTGTGCAACATAATAGAAATGAGCAAAATGGTTTGCGACTACGTACACATGAACTATATATGTGGCAAATGGATTTGTGATGCGGACCGAAAGGGGGAACTTGTAATGGGAGAAATTGGGGAACAAGAAATTAAAGATTTGATAGGGTTTTAGGTCTTTTACTATGAGAATCTAATACCGATTTCAATACCTCACACATGGAGATTCTTCGGGCCTTACGTCAAGACAACCAAGCCCACTCGCATGCCTCTCACGCTTAATATTTTAAGTAGATGTAAACAAAGTTTACAAACTTCAAATTTTATTCATTCTCGTATTCATAAGTAAAGTTGAATACAAAACTTGTATTCAAATTCTTAAATAGACTCAAATAAAGATTCCTAAATAAAATAAAAGGGTTATTTAAAACAAGAAACTCAAAAAAGACCCAAATTTCTTAGAAAAGAAAACATAAAAAAGGTTCAATTTTTTTTAAAAGGAAACTTTAAAGGGCATAACTAATTAAATCTAAAAAGACTCAAATAATAAAATGTAAAAAATATTCAAATACTAAAATATTAATTCAAATCCAATTTAAATTTTCATCACTCACCGGTTTTGAAAAATTTATCACTGGATTAGTGAGCGTAATTCGACCGAAGTTAACAATCTTTAATAGTTAGATAATTCTTGCTCTCGAATTTTGAAATATAGTAAAATAATAGGCTAGCAGACAAGTTTCTTTTAAAGAATGTAACAAAGTCGCAAACAATAGGAAAGCATGAAAAATTTACTTGCTGGTTGACTGCGGGTGATTTGGGATGACAAATTTAATGTGCTTAATTTTCTCAAGTGGCGTCTCCAAACTAAGAGTTGTCATATGATCGTATGGCTCAAACTTTACCTTGACCTCTAACTGGATATTCATCTCAGATTCAGAATTTAACTTAAGTTGTATCTCTAACCCTAAGTCAAGTTTGGGATCAAATTTGATCTCAGATTAAAACTTGGGCTCTTGCTCAGGATTTGATTTGGTCTCAACATAGTCTTTATTTCAAGCTCGATCTCATGTACGGATGCAGACTCAGGCTTCGATTTAGGCCGTCTCTTACTCTTTTCTAATTAACTCTTGTAAAGTTTCTCTCTCTATTGCTCCACTAGCTGTTTCATACATAACTCGATTTTAGATTGTGTATACTGGAGTTGTTTTCGGATTTTTATATAAAACCTATTATATTACTACCTTAGTGAAGTTTTAGGGAGGTATCAATGTTGTATGATCTTCATCTTTGACCAACTTCAATAAATCTGGTAATTTTTAAACCATTATTCTCGAGCTTATCTAACCAACTTGTGTTTAGCATACAAATATTCATATTCATTTGTCAAGTTATTATGGCGAGAAAAGAGACACTAAAGATATTCATACTCTTCATAGCAAGACTGATCAATATATCCAAAAAAGATGTCGTTTTTCTGAACGCATTATCTTTAGATATACTTTCCAAATAATAATATCTGAATGAATAATCATCATAATATGTCAATATACTGAAATAGCATAAAATACCTTAAGAGAAATAACATGTCAAATTGGCTTGCAATTTGGTTTCAAAATGGATTCCTAAATCAACAAAAAATATGCTCAAAATGCCACAAATACCCCAGGTTATGTTCAAGAGCAGGAAAATCTAAAAAAGTCACCAAAAATATACAAAGCACTGTAGCAATCGGGTACTGCAATAGTATTGTAGCAAATACAAATCGGGTTTTGTAATAGTCTGTATTTATGCTGTACGGTTTGTTATAGCATCACAGTTTACTGTAATAGTAGGTTTTTTAAATCTCTCTTTTTTGAGTTTTATCTGAACTTTTTTCTCTTTTATGTTTTTTCTTTTTTTGATTATTTTTCTTTTTCCCTTTTTTGATTTTTTATTAAAAACCTAACTAGAAAGAAAAGAAGAGCATGTTGATGAATCAGACAAGAAACAAAAAATAAAAAAGGTTAGGATTTGGCTTTGATATTAAATTTGATGCAGAATAGAAGTGGAAATTATGGTGTAAAAATTAAAGAAGAAACTAAGAATCTAATAGGGTTTTAGGCATCTCACCCTGTGAAAATGACAATTACCGACAGCAACGCCTTGCATACGAAGATTTTTCGGGCCTCATGCCGAGTCAGCCAAGTACACTCTCGTGCCTCTCATGCTTAAGATTTTAAGTGGAGGCAAACAAAGTTAACAAACTTAAAATTTTATTCAATATTTCATTCATCATTAAAAGTTAAATATAAAGTTATACTTATAGGCTAATATAAAGTCTAATTTGACTCGAATTTAAACTCCTAAATAAACTCAAATAAAAACTCTCAAATAAAATAAAAGAGTTTTTTAGAACATAAAACTCAAAAAGATTCAAATTTCTTTAGAAAAGAAGACTATAAAGGATTCAAATTCCTTTAGAAAATGAAATTCTAAAAGGTCTCAAATAATTAAATCTATATGGATTCAAATAATAAAATCTTAAAAAACTCACATACTAAAATACTAATTGGAATTCAGTTTTGATTTTCATCACCTTGTTACTCTATTTAAAATGGAAATGTTTGGAGATTTATCCAATCGACTAGTGAATAATTCTTTTAGCAAATTTGGTTTTATCCTTTTGTTGGTTTTAAAATTTAGATTTCTTTACATTTTAATTGGCTAAATTTGTTTTCTTTAGAATTTTTTTATCTTTTTGAGGTAAGTGATAGCTTAGTTGAGATTTAATTAAGTTTGCTTTTTAATTAAGATTTTTAAGAAAAGGGATGGTGTGATTTTAAGGACAACATTGCTTTGATAATGAGCCAAAGGTTTAAATATCAGGCGATTCCTATGCTTTTTGAGGATAAAATATGAAATTGTCATCCTGGAGATGATACAGTCCAACATGACGATGTGATGTAGATATTATGTGCAATTTTATAGTGCTGGATTGTCTTATGTATGCATTGGCCAATATAAGCCAACATGAACTTGATATCATCAATGCCTATGCAAAGCATTTGAAATCTTGTTTCCTCTTGAGCGTCTTCACAAAAGTTAAATAGAAAAAGGTAGTGGGCTTTGGCATATTTCCTTCTTCTCTCACCTGATAAACACCACAAATTCAGTAGTGTCATAGTCATCCATTTTGTGTTGAACATTTATCAGATTAATCTTCCAACTCCCATTGAAGCTGTGTTGTCATTTTGGACCCAAACAAAAGGTTACTTTATGACTAACCAAAACCATCCCATGGAATCTGGGTTGTGTCAAGCGGTTGATGAAACATGTCGAACTCTGGCGCAGTCTTTTAGACATGCTTAAGGTGAAACTTACCATGCGTAGTATAATTGGCATGATCAATTTCTTACTGTCGTGAGAGTCTGTAAAGAGAACACCATAGTTTTCATCATTCCATTCTTTTAAAAAAAAGTAGTCCTATTGTAGACACTAACATTTATATCTGATATCAGGTTGTCCAGGAGTGGCCAGGCTTACCCCAAGGTGTGAAATTCGATCCATCTGATCCTGAATTACTAGGACATTTGCTAGCAAAAGTGGGAAAAGGGAATGTGAGAGCACACCCTTTTATTAATGAGTTTATTCCAACTGTTGAAGAAGAAGAAGGGATATGTTACACCCACCCTCAAAAGCTACCAGGTGACAGACAATTTGGAAAACTTTCATCGAAATTTGATCATTATCATGCAATGTGCATGTTCTTGTTTGCTAATGTATATTTATAAAGCCATGAAATTCTCTTTTTTCCTTTCTAGGAGTTAAGCTGGATGGGAGCGTATCACACTTTTTCCACCGAACATACAAGGCGTACAACAGTGGGACCCGGAAGCGCCGTAAGATCCAACGGGATGATGATGAACTTGCAGGAGGGCTAGGTGGGGATGTTCGATGGCACAAGACGGGAAAGACCAAACCGGTACTTATAGATGGTGTGCATGTTGGTTGTAAAAAAATTATGGTTCTATATAGTTCTTTAAGGAAGGGAGAGAAACCAGAGAAGACCAATTGGGTGATGCACCAGTACCACATGGGGACAGGGGAGGACGAGAAGGATGGTGAATTTGTCGTTTCAAAAATATTTTATCAGCAACAGCAGTTGTCGAAACCATATGATAATAACGCGAGTGAAGTACAACACATGCCGGTGACACTGTTGGAGACTTTGGAAGCTGAGCCTGTTGTTTCTGCAACATCAGAGGTGGAAATTGATGTCTCAGTGGAGTATGCGCCCGCTCCAAGATTAGCCTTATCATCTCAGCATTATGACCATGATAAACAACAACCTGGACATGCATTATCCAATCAAGTTTGTTTTATTATTCCTTCCCTCGTTAATTTTTTTTGTTAATTTTTGGTTATAGCTCTTAAATGATGTCCTTATGGTCTGGAAGGTCTAAATGGAAGAAGTGATTTGCAGGTTGCCGTGGACAATGGTATTGTCATAAACGATTGTGGAGGTTCCCAAAACTCTGCAAAAGAAAATGCTGCTGAATTGAATATTGAAAATCACGAAAATACGGGAGAGGAATCAAAATGGTGGGAAGGTGAGTCACAGTTTCTCTTGGATTCTCAGCAGCTGGCTGAAGGCATGGCATTATGTGATGAATTACTTCAGAGCCAGTCATCTTGTGGGGGTGAAGTCCAAGAAACAACGAAGCTCAAGCCTTGTTTATTGTCTGAGTATGCTCGAAAGGGAGGCGTTGATGATTTTAAAAAGGACTTGGAAGAATGCCAAACTCTCAGCCTCAACCATTTTGTAGTCACTGAGCAATGTACAACAGACTTCGGACTACTTGATACTCCTCCTGACATGCGCCTAAGTCAACTCGTACGTACATGCTTCTACCACATGCATTGGCTATGCCAGTGTTGTTACCTCTGTTATTATGTTATTCTTACTATTTTTGGAATATCATGTTTACTGCCATAGCAGAGCTGCCCTTCAACCTGCTAAAGTCAACCGTTGCGTTGCAATTATACTGCCTGCTCTTGATAAGTGCTTCCCTCCCCATTTCAATCTCCTAAGCAGCTCCTCTCTTTTTTCTCTCCAGGAATTTGGATCACAGGACAACTTTCTGGCATAATTTGGTATGGTTGGGGGAATTCACTGATTGCTTGCTGACTGAATACTACTACTTTTGCCGGCTATATTATCTTCTTAAGGGGGCTGGGTAAAGTCGCCGCTGTGTGAACAAATTATCTCCGCCTACTTATTATGTTGGTTGACCGTCATGGGCACATATAATGAGTAATATGCGCCAATATTATCATGGTCTTTCTACATTTTGGTAACTTGTATATGCAAGACTTGTGTATTCCAATGCGGTGAACATATACATCAAGAAACTAGTTCTATATAGCATGCCATAGTAGATATCTTGTTCATCTGAATGCGAAATTTTTTGGGAGTTTGTTGCAAAGACATCAGACTGTTGGGGTCGTGGCAATATCCAGGTACTTTACACTTCCAGATGTTAGTGTTTTGATGGCTGATCCAAATCTTTATTCTGTTATATGCTGTTATCAGATTGCTTAGTATCAAATACTGCAGCATTTCTTATGTTTTTCGTTGGGGCTGAATTACAGTGTGAGAGTATCTTCAGTTTTTTAATACCAACCTAATGTTTAGAGAATATTGTTTGGTAGCTGATCCAACTTTTGTTTCGGCCTGACTATTGTTTTGTAATACCAACCTATTGTTTAGAGAATACTAACTCACGGGAAATTTAGTTTACTGAGTTGATTGTTGGTCTTCCCTACAGAACCTTTGGATTTCCTAACGGACTGTTGATATTACCCTTTTGATCTTCTCATTGACTCAACATATAACAGCTACATACCTTAATAATTCTGACTCAGCAAAAGGATCCTTTGACATAGAGTTGATATATTAGATCATTTTGATACTAGTATCTATTCTTTGCTCTTTGTTCTTTGCTCTCTATCCTGTAAGAAGTGTTGGTTCCTGTGAGATAGCAAGTTAACCACTGGGGGATCAGTGTTTCTTGAATTCAATGCACAAATAAAACTTAAACAATCTAAATTAGCCTAAGTTACTAGAGAAAATTACCTCCTCAAGAACTTAATCAACAAACTAAATAATACTTGCAAGAATTAGAGTTAGTGTACAACGGAAATGAATATCAAATACAAGTAAGAAATAGGAAATGAAGATAATCAACAATCGCAAACACACAATAACTATCTTGTTTAACCCACCTTGGGCTAGTCACCAATCTCTTGTTGGGATTTTCCACTAACCAACTCTCTTAATCAATATAGCAAATGCCTCCAATGAGGGCGTCTGATGAGATCATTACGTATCAACGGAGAAGACGCAAGGCGAAATCAGGGGAGCAATCAGGGGAGCAAAATTAGGCTTTGAACAGATTTGGAAAGTTTGGGCTGATTTAGCAATTTCTATTTTTGGAAGTTTTTAGTAGTTTCCTTATTTGACGAAATCTGCTCCTATATATGTTTAGGGCAGCCGTCATGTTTTATTATGCAATTTGAGAGTTATAAACCGTAGTTCTTAGAGTGATAGTTATAGATCTAGTGAGAAGAGTAAGTTGTAGTCGTAGATCTAGATTGGAGAGCCGGCTCCCTCTCGAAAGGGGTCGATTATCTTTATATCCCACTTAATTTCAATAAAAAGCCCAAATTTCAGCCCCAATTATACCCAAAAACCTATCAAATTGGTATCAGAACGACGATCCGACATGGCGACGACAAGAGCAACTTCCAAGGTGGAGGATCTAGAGAAGAAGGTGGAGCAGATCGAAGCTACCGTGGAGAAGAAGTTTGACTCCTTCGAAGGGAAGTTCTCCGATTTCACGACAACAATGAAGGCATGGATGGAGAAGGAAGACAACTCATGCCGCGACGAGGACGAGTCCAAAAATGGTACCTTTTTCACTCAAACTTCAGATCTGGGGCTAAAGGAGCCTCCTTTGCACAAAGGGAAAAGAAAAATCATAACTTTAGGCGATGAGACAACCGGAGAAGAAGAAGGTGACCGCGACAGAACAGATCCGGATGAAACGAGGCGTCGGAAGCTAGCCGCCGGAACCCTACTCCTTCACGGAGGGTTCGGCGGGCCCTCCGGCCCCTTGGCGCAGCCCCAGGAGCAGTCCTGGGGGGCCGCACGGACCCCCAGGAAATTCCTGGGGGTCGTGAGACCCCCAAGCTGCAACCTGGAGGGCGCGCGGCACCCCATGACATTCCTGGGGGCCGCGCGACTGACGTCCCCCGCTTATGCGTGCTAGATGTATGCAATAATACGATTGGGGGCGTGAGATTTAAATATTTGTAACCGCAAGCGCACGGTGTTGTAGTGTGGCTTGGGGGTTGAACTCAGGGAGGCGTGGATGTGCTTGTGTCAAGGAGGATCAAATTCACCCCATGGGCGAGCTAGCCCGAATCGGATGATGGTTGTCACAGTAAATGGAATGCAAGGGATAAACAATATAAAGGAAAAACCCGGGACTTTGGTTTCCACCCTATCGAGCGATTCTCGCCGATACGGCCTACGGGTAGGATAACGATCGGAATTAGGGTCTAATGGTGAGACGTTGCCTCTAAGAGTGGTACCGGCGTCCCATGTGCCCGATATTCCGGTCGGTGCCCAGGATGATACGCCGGACTTCCCGGGTTCGATCAGTGGGCACTCCCGTGTCCATTAACACTGACCGACTCCGGGAGCACTAAGTTCGCAACGATAACTCCCAACGTCTCATCCTGTCGCTCCCGCGCGCTAGGATTCGACGTCAACGCTAAGGGCGTGAGCTATGGCTAGGGAGTCAACCGCCAAGTTTATTCCCCCTTGGCCCGACGGTCAAAGGCGGTCTTTTTCCCGCCGATGACAATAAAACACCCCGCGTAACCGTTAGATTCCTAATCCCTATCGATTTCCTAGTCCTATGGACGCATCGGGAAGAGCCCACGAAGGGGTTTCCACCAAAATTCCAGATTTGGGAACTACTCACACATATCTAGTAAAAAGCGATCTAAACAGAAATCGACCTTAATAATCATAATCAGACGATAGAAAAGCAGTAAGAACAATGCTAATAACACTATATTAAAGTTTGACAAAGATAAGAAAACTTACAAGAATCTGAAAAATTACAGCCGTCAAGAAAGAGAAAAACAGTAAAAAAATAACAACTCTCGTTTCTGGAAAACCTAGTGGTTCTATTTATAGAATACGAAATCACCAGATCGGGTGAAAAGTCACCCGATCGGGTGACCTGCTTCGTTTCTTCGGCAGCGCAAAATAGGATCCCACCCGGTCACCACGGCACGGTCGGTTGAGTCATGAGCTGATCGGTTGGATCTTCGTGCTGTCGGGTGAACCGGTCGGTTGATCTCTCCGTGTCGTAGCTTCGGAGAATCGGCTACAGGTGAACCGATCGGGTGAAGGTCACCCGATCGGTTGGCATTCAGCATCAGATTTCCAGAGAGTTGGGGCATTTGAACCGGTCACTGAACCGACCGGGTGACTTCTTGGCCGCTCCAACTTGTGTCCGGGTGGTGCACGCGTGCATCACCCGATCGGTTGGAAATGATCAACCGGTCGGGTGAGGGGATGAAAGATGCGATCTTCGTCGTTTGACCCCCTGGATCACGCGTGACTCCTCCCGTTGCTCCGGGGACTCATGATATCGTCGTTTTATGTCCCCTATGCCAGTAAAATCCTGCAAAATACGAAAAACACGGAAAAGTGAAAGAAAACAAGAAAACACGAGAAAACGGATATAAGACGGCGGTAAATACGGAAAAACACGGAAGAAAACGTGCGCAAATATATGAAATATAAACGCACGTCAAAATCCCCCAAGCTGAACTCTTCCTCGTCCTCGAGGAAGACGAGTGAGAGTAGGAGCTCGGAGGGAGAAAATAGAGAGAAAGAGAGAAAAAGGAAACTCTATATCCTAGATCGCCCGTCAGGGCCAACAAAATCAAAAACGACACACCAAGCAAGCAAACGCCAAATCACATCACTAAACCAAGGAATACGAGTCCAAACAAGTGCCGTGGGCCCACGCGGTGAAGCGCGAGTGAGTGTGGCCATGTGCTAGCAGTCGGTGTAACTATCTACGATGTGCGATAAAGCTCGATATACACAAATCCATGAAATGACCCAAATATCGATTCGAATTGAATAAAGCGGTGAATATATAGTTCAAGCATGCATGAGAATAGAGAGAGAATCGAAACATATCATGCGTCAGGGACTCCACAACTAGGGTTAAGGAAATCACCACACTACAGCCTAGATAATAGCTAAAAAGTTCCTAAGCCAAGTGTTTTCGATAACGATGGGGGTTGAGATGATGTGGAGTAGAACACTCAGTGCAAATTCTCGCCTTCCCTTTATTCTCGGCAAGTAGGAAAAATATTCACACGGGAATTTTTTTTGGGTTTTGGGTATTTGTATATTTTTTTGGCTTTTTGGCTATACAATTTTTTTCTTTTCTTTTTTTTTGGGTTTTTCTTTTCTTTTCTCTCTTTTTTTGGATTTTTTTGGATATTGGGGTATATACATGTGTACTCTCCCAAGTGGGAGAACGGTACACGACGAGGGGATTTGCACCAAGTAAAACAAAAAAGAAGTCGAAATCTAGACACTTGGGCAAAGGAAACTATTCTCGCTAATTAGAGCATGGGCTAAATGGGTTATCCTAGTCCTTAATTGTGGAATCCCGACACATGCGAAATGAAGCGTACACGATATATATAAAGCATGCAGAAGAAGCAGACAGTAGAAACAAATACCGCATATTCAAATCGAAGCATGATAATCTAGGGGTCATTCCTGGACAGGTATATAAAGTAAAATCACAAAGCAGAAGCACACCAAACAGCTAGGCACGACGCACGACTCACAAAAAGCTAAGTGGATCCACGATGCGTGAAATGCAAGAGGACTCGATATCCTAGGGCTAGTGAATGTGATTATCGATGCCATGCTAGGTGTGTGTGATTTTGTGGCAATTCATCATGGGGTTCATCTCTAGGAGAAAAGAGATAAAAAGAAGAAAAGAAAAAGAAAAACACGATGGAAAACGACTCAAAAACGAAGAAAAACGACAAAAATGACGCACGAAGTGCGACTCCCCCAAGCTGAAATTTGCATTGCCCTCAATGCAATAGAATTAAATACGGGAGGGCAATGAATATGGGGGGGGGGGAATACGCACAGACACAAAAACACACGAAAGAAAAGAAAATCAAACAAACGAAAATGAAAATAAGAAATAAAAATAAAAAGCACACCACACGACATATAAATAGAAAATAAAATAAGATAAAAAGGGAAAATCACACGACACGACAAAATAAGCAAACACACAAAGAAAAACAAAACACGACAGCACACAGAAAAAAGTTGACTTCCCCCAAGCTAGACGAGACAGTGCTAGCAAGTTGATGTGATCGTGAAAATGCAGAGATATGCAAGGGGGAGGTCAGTGAACAAAAAGGAAATCAAAAAGCAGCAGAAGGGGAATCCTCGCCCTCCTCGGAAGAGGGTGTGGAAGGGTGGTCGGGGGAGGCTGGGGGTGTGCGGAGAAGCGGGGAAAGAGGTGGAGGAATAGGTGCAGTGGTGGTGTGAATGATGGGTGGAGTGTCGGTGGTGGTGGGTGGTAGTGGAAGTACGGCGATCAAGGCGGTGGTAGAAGGGATAGAAATGGGGGGGAAGACGTGATGGTGACGGTAGTGGGTGGCGGTGGAAGAGATCTGGAGCGCACCTGCAATTTCTTGCGGCGCACATATCCAGTGACGGTGGAGGAGGGAGGAGGTGGTGGAGGGGCGACAGAAGTGGTCGTGAGAGGAGAAGTGGATACGGGGATGGGAATAGATGTGGGAGGGGGGGATGATCGCCTAGGTGGGGGTGAAGGAGGTGGGGATGGGTGGGATGGTGGAGGAGAAGAATGTGACGAGGGAGGTGACGATCGTCGAGGTGGTGAAGGTGGTGGGGAGGGATGTGGTGTAGGTGGTGGTGGTCCGTGTAGGTGAGTGAGAAGGCGGAGGATGGCGGCCACGTTCCTCTCAAGTGCGAGGAAACGTGGGTGAGTGAGAAAGGAGGACGGAGATGGGTCCGAGGGGACAGAGGACCTGGCAAGATTACGGAGAGCAGCGACCTCGGCCTCGAGAGCAAGACGAGCCGAGGCCTGACGGTGACCAAAAGAGGTGGACTGACGTGAAGCAGAAGTGGTGCCTGGTAGTGATGTGGAAGTAGTGCCGGCGGCAGTGGTCATGCCGGCACTGGACACAAGGCTGGAAATGGCCGCAGAAAGATCCTCAGCAGTGATAGGGCCAGGAGCACGGGTGGTGTGACTCGGGCCAGCCCCGATATTTCCCCGGGACGCAGGAATATCCTGCTCGCCTAAGTGGGCGGCAGGGGAAGGTGGTCTGCGTGCGTCCGGGGGAAAGAAAGGAAGGCGCAACCCCGCAAGAAACTCGGGATCGGGCGGAAAAGTCCAATCCGCCACGATAGCAACAGTCATGCGAGCGGGGTTGGGGAGAATGGTGTAGGGGCGAGGAGGGTGGCCGTAGTTGAATTCGAAACGGCGATCAGGAAGGGGTTTAATCATATGAATATGCCGCAGGACGTCAAGATCTAGACGTGAGGGTCCTGCGGCGACGGGAAGACCACGGGGAATGTTGATATTAAATTGGGGATAAGAGGCAATGACAGTGATAATTCCCCCACAACAAATCTTGCCCTTGCCGGCCCGACTAATCTCTAGGAGCTTATAAATAAGCCAGTCGCCGGCATGGACGGGAACAGTAGGGGCCCTAAAGCTAATCCCATCATCATCACGAACAAAAGGGAAAGTCATGGCCCAAAGAATGAAAAGATCGGGGATAGTCACGGTGCCTGACTCATCCCGTGGGAAAAATGCGGAGGATATGATCCTATGGGCCAGACGAAATATAGGATGGATGATGGAGGAGGCCTTGGCCTTACCCCGGGGATAGCGAGGGAGTATGGTGAGGCGGAACCAAAAGTTATCGACGTCAAATTCGGGCGGGTATCCGTAGTGACGGATAGCGTCGTCCCCAAGGATGGGGAAACCAAATATATCATTAATCGTGTTCAGGTGAGTGCGGATGGTTTTGTTACGCACCCGAAAAATGACGGTCGACCCCGACTCACAAACTAGTGAGGAAAGAAATTCAAGTGTGAGGGACGGGTAAGACATGGCATGAGTGTTGAGGAAGGCCACCCAACCTAAGTTTGCGAAGAGGGTCTCGACCTCGGTGAATACACCGAGATCGACAAGTGATTGGGTGTGGGCAAACTTGGTCGATAGGTGCCCCCGGGCATCAAGTCTATGGTAGAAGTCTTTGTGCTCTTGGTTCCTAAATTGGTACCCATGCGGGCCCATCATTGGGTCCTCAGGGGGGATAATAGGTCGGGGAGGGGCGAGTGAAAGTGCACGTGGTGTATTGGGAGGAGGACATGTTTGTTTACGTCTCTTTCGAGACGGTTCCTCCTCCCGCATGATACCCTTCCCCTTATCACGATCCCGGGCCATAGTGAGTGTGTGAGAGTGATGCAAATGAGTGTAGCACACGAAAAATTCACGCACACACAAACAATCAAGCGGTTAGAAATTTTAGGGTAAAAAGTAAACTTGAGCAATGGAGCGAAGTTACCCAGCAGAGGTAGTAGTTCCTTGCTTGAAATTGACCCCAATACCGTGCAATCGGACGGAGTGTGGAGCCGCGGCAATGTTCTTCAGCGAAAAATCCGGAAATGGGGGATTAGGGTTTGATGAAGCGAAATGGGAGAGATGGAGAGAGGGAAAACGACGGAGTGATGGAAGGGGTAGGTGGTGAGAGAGTCTAGAGGGAGAGTGGAGGTCGGGGGAGAGGTTTTTTCGGCCGGTGGGAAGTCGGGGGAGACGAAACGACGGTGAAAACGGCGAGATCGGGCGAGAAGAAACGAACGGGTGTGGGGGGGGGGGGGGGGGGGTATTTATAGGTTTTAAGTCGAACCGATCGGGTGAGTTGTCACCCGATCGGTTGACTATTAGGGCACGATTTTCAGCTGAAGAAACGCTACAGGCGAACCGGTCGGTTGATAACTCACCCGATCGGTTGGCCGCTCCACAGATTTTCCCGAAAGTTTGGTACAGCTCACCCGGTCTGTCACCCGGTCATGCTTCTTATCAACCGATCGGTTGATTATTTCTCAAAAATTCCCGAGACTTCAGCCCAGTTTACCCGGTCTCTCACCCGGTCTCACGAGCCTTCACCCGATCGGTTCGTTGAGCGACAGATACGGCCTGCAGCTGATACATCCCAACCGATCGGTTGAGTTGTCAACCGATCGGTTGGGGCCTTGTTTTCTGCAAAAGTGCACAAACGGCCTTAGTCCCTCAACGGAAATTCTTGACGGCTGGAATTATTTATTAAAGTAGATGAAATAAAGGCAAAAATAGTCCTAAAAATTGAAACAAAAGTTCAGAACATGGGTTGCCTCCCATGAAGCGCTTTTGTTTAACGTCGTTTAGCTCGACGCCCGTTGATGATGTTCAAGGCGGACGATACGGGTGATGCCCAAAGTGTGGCATCGTTTCAGCTTCTCCCTTTGTTGTAGTCGGCGGCGACAAGAAAACTTGCTCGACTACCCTCCCCTTGTTGACGGGGTCCGGGGGCTTCTCTTTCATATTGGCGTCTCCCGCCACTCGCGTAAGGATTCGGACCTCATCCCCGGTGAGCCCCATGGGCTCTTTGCCTTTTCTCCTCGTTGGAGGAGCTTTTGGGAATCCGGGAGGGATCACATGTCAGGCGACCGCCTCATCAGCAACTTCCTTCTTTGGTGAGCCATCTTGCTCTCCAAGATCTCCCAAGTGGTCGGGGGGATTTCTCGAGAGAATTTCCCAAGAGCTTGCCTCCGCAGCTCTCTCTTCTTCCAGCTCCAGCGCATTGATACTAGGATCATCCGGAGGATAGGGATGCTTCATCGACAACCCTAAGTCGAATTCGACTTTTTCTTGGCCGACGTTGAGGGAAAGCTTCCCATTCTTCACGTCTATCAAAACTCCGGCGGTTGCCATAAAGGGCCATCCAAGGATAATAGGGGTGTGCTTGTCTTCCGGCATGTCCATCACCACAAAATCAACAGGTACTTGTACTCCTCTCACATCAACGGGGAGGTCGTCTACTACTCCCACCAGGATACTTTACCGAACGGTCAGCAAGTTGTAATGTCATGCCGGTGGGCTCCAAGTCTCCCATCCCTATTCTCTTGTATAGCGACAGGGGCATTAGACTGACGCTCGCTCCTAGATCGACGAGCGCCCTCTGGATTCGCACTTCCCCAATAGAGCAAGGGATGGAGAAACTTCCTGGGTCTTTGAGCTTGGGCGGATTTGCGCGCTGAATGAGGGCGCTGCACTCCGCCGTCAGAACGACCTTCTCTTTTCTAGAACCCTTTGTCACCAAATCCTTTAGGAATTTCGCGTAGGAGGGTATCGTCTCGATAGCTTCAAGGAAGGGTATTTGCAGGCTTAGATCTTTGACCATGGCAAAGAATTTGCCATACTTCTTGTCTATTTGGGCCTGGGCTAACCGTTGCGGAAAAGGCACAACGGGCTTAAACACCCGGAGGTTCCCTTCCTCTTCCTTTTTCTTCTCCTCTCCATGGGCTCCCTCCGGAGTAGTTGGCTTTGGTGACGAAGCACCGTCGTCATTTGATTTCTCAATTGGTCGTTCCAAGACCAACGGTGCTTCCGGTCCTTTGGGGGGCTCTCTCGTGGGTATTTGCGTTCCGCTCCTCAAGACGATGGCGGACACGTTCTCATGCTCATGCGTGAGCGCCAAGGTCCGATTTACCCCCCTCGGGTTCACCTCAGGCTGTGGCGGTAATAGATTCTGCGGTCTCTGAAGGTTCGCCACTTGTAACCCCAGCTGGGTCACCTGATCAGTGAGGACTCTCTGTCCCATCTCCAGCTTCAGATTTATCTTCTCCTGGTTGGCGATGTATTGAGTCAAGAGTGACTCAACTGGAGAGATGGCCCTCTGCTGGCCATATTGTTGCTGGATGGGCTGCTGATTCCTTGGAGTGTACTGCTGGTACTGTTGTGGAGGTTGTTGCTGCTGAAACTGCTGCTGCTGAGGCCTAGCCGGCTGATATATCTGTTGTTGTTGCTGCTGAGTCGGCTGCTGATACGGTGCCCGGTAGCTAAGGTTGGGATGATTCCGGTTGTTTGGAGAGTAGGCCGGGTTGGAGTTGGTTCGTGGTGGAAAAGGCGCATTCCCCGTAGGATTGTAAAATAATGCGCTCGCCTGATCCAACGGTGGCGAGATGTCACCACCGTCGAATTCTCCAAAAACTTCGGATTCCACCGCAGCAATCTGTTGTGTACCGGCGCCACCGGCGCCTACCATCAATGCGGAGATCTGGGTCGACAGCAAGTCAAACTTGCTGGATAATTTGTCGACGTCCTCGACTCTGTGAATGCCCCCAGATCTAGGTGTGGCTCTCTCGTCACACCACCGCTCATTGTTAGATGCCATATTTTCCAGAATCTGTCCGGCATCTTCTTCGCTTCTTGACATAAAGGACCCTCCAGCCGCGGCGTCCATGGAAGATTTCAAATCGTCCCTCAACCCATTATAGAACAGATTTATGATCTGCCACTTGGGGAGCTCATGGTGGGGACATCTTCGCTGCATCTCCTTGTATCTGGTCCAGGCTTCGTGCAGAGACTCGTGGCTGGCCTGGGAGAAGGAGGAGATCTCACTCCTCAGCTTCATGGTCTTCCCCGGAGGAAAGAACTTCGTCAGGAAAGCATTTGAGAGCTTCTCCCAGGTGTTGAATGTATTCGGGTCCTTCCCCCTAAGCCACAGCTTGGCCTTATCTCGCAGAGAGAAGGGGAATAGCTTCAGTCGGATCGCCTCAGTTGTGACACCGTTTATCCGGAAGGTGTCACATTTCTCCAAGAAGGAGTCCAAATGCTCAATGGGGCTCTCCATGGGTGCACCCGAAAATTGATCCTGCTGGATCCATGTCACCAAAGATGGCTTAAGCTCGAAGCTTTGGGCCGTAATAGCTGGAGGACGGATGGCGGAGGTGGACTCGATGGAAGGCATCGAGTACTCCAGCAGGGACTTGTGAGGTGGGGTGTTCTCCCCCATGGTTTCAGGATCCTCTCTTCTTCGCTTCTCGGCGGCCAAACGCCTTAGGGTGGCGTTTATCTCTGGATCAACGGGGATCAAGTCGTCGAGACTTCTTGAACTCCTGTGCATGAAAAACAACAAACACCCGTGAAGCGAAAAGTGGTAAAGAAACAGATAAGATAAAAAATAAAAATAAAAATAAAAATAAGAAGATAAAAAGGAAAAAAAGAAGAATGCGAAAATTATCGCGAGGTAGGGATGAGAGCTAGACACAAGGGTTCATGAAATCCTAAAATAACAAGCACGTTGCCTCCCCGGCAACGGCGCCATAAAGCTTGACGTCCCCCCGCTTATGCGTGCTAGATGTGTGCAATAATACGATTGGGGGCGTGAGATTTAAATATTTGTAACCGCAAGCGCACGGTGTTGTAGTGTGGCTTGGGGGTCGAACTCAGGGAGGCGTGGATGTGCTTGTGTCAAGGAGGATCAAATTCACCCCATGGGCGAGCTAGCCCGAATCGGATGATGGTTGTCACAGTAAATGGAATGCAAGGGATAAACAATATAAAGGAAAAACCCGGGACTTTGGTTTCCACCCTATCGAGCGATTCTCGCCGATACGGCCTACGGGTAGGATAACGATCGGAATTAGGGTCTAATGGTGAGACGTTGCCTCTAAGAGTGGTACCGGCGTCCCATGGGCCCGATATTCCGGTCGGTGCCCAGGATGATACGCCGGACTTCCCGGGTTCGATCAGTGGGCACTCCCGTGTCCATTAACACTGACCGACTCCGGGAGCACTAAGTTCGCAACGATAACTCCCAACGTCTCATCCTGCCGCTCCCGCGCGCTAGGATTCGACGTCTACGCTAAGGGCGTGAGCTATGGCTAGGGAGTCAACCGCCAAGTTTATTCCCCCTTGGCCCGACGGTCAAAGGCGGTCTTTTTCCCGCCGATGACAATAAAACACCCCGCGTAACCGTTAGATTCCTAATCCCTATCGATTTCCTAGTCCTATGGACGCATCGGGAAGAGCCCACGAAGGGGTTTCCACCAAAATCCCAGATTTGGGAACTACTCACACATATTTAGTAAAAAGCGATCTAAACAGAAATCGACCGTAAAAATCATAATCAGACGATAGAAAAGCAGTAAGAACAATGCTAATAACACTATATTAAAGTTTGACAAAGATCGGAAAACTTACAAGTATCTGAAAAATTACAGCCGTCAAGAAAGAGAAAAACAGTAAAAAAATAACAACTCTCGTTTCTGGAAAACCTAGGGGTTCTATTTATAGAATACGAAATCACCCGATCGGGTGAAAAGTCACCCGATCGGGTGACCTGCTTCGTTTCTTCGGCAGCGCAAAATAGGATCCCACCCGGTCACCACGGCACGGTCGGTTGAGTCATGAGCTGATCGGTTGGATCTTCGTGCCGTCGGGTGAACCGGTCGGTTGATCTCTCCGTGTCGTAGCTTCGGAGAATCGGCTACAGGTGAACCGATCGGGTGAAGGTCACCCGATCGGTTGGCATTCAGCATCGGATTTCCAGAGAGTTGGGGCATTTGAACCGGTCACTGAACCGACCGGGTGACTTCTTGGCCGCTCCAACTTGTGTCCGGGTGGTGCACGCGTGCATCACCCGATCGGTTGGAAATGACCAACCGGTCGGGTGAGGGGATGAAAGATGCGATCTTCGTCGTTTGACCCCCTGGATCACGCGTGACTCCTCCCGTTGCTCCGGGGACTCATGATATCGTCGTTTTATGTCCCCTATGCCAGTAAAATCCTGCAAAATACGAAAAACACGGAAAAGTGAAAGAAAACAAGAAAACACGAGAAAACGGATATAAGACGGCGGTAAATAACGGAAAAATACGGAAGAAAATGTGCGCAAATATATGAAATATAAACGCACGTCAGCGACCCCCAGGCTGCAACCTGGGGGCCGTGCGGCTCCCAGGCTACTTCCTGGGGGCCGCGCGATCCCCAGGTAGGGGCGGTGAACTCCCAGGGACAACCCTGGGGGGAGGGCAGCAGCCCCCAGAGCTTTGAAGATGGCCTTTTTATGGCCCGGTGACTGGTTCAGGTGCTAGACAGTTTTCGGGGGTTGGACCAGGTGCTCGTCAAGGCCCGACGCATCCTCAATACACAACGGAGCACCCGGAAGATCATCTTCAAGGCCCATGGGCGCTGATAAACCATTCAGGATGAGGACAACCAGCGAGAGCCCGTCAACGGGGAGGAGGATATAGAGAACCAGGGGGTAACCCTTGGGAGCATCGGTGCGCATTTGGCGATGATGGAGGCTGGGAAGTAGGAGGATTATGGGACGAAGGGATAGCCCAACGCAATGCCCAACACCAGTTTCATTTCGGATTGCCACGGGTAAGGGTGAACCAGGGCAATGCGGGGCTAGAAAACAGGGTCCGGAAATTGAAGATGCAGGTTTTCGATGGAGACGACCCATATGCGTGGATCTAGGAGCTGAGAGGTATTTTCAGGTGAACGGATTGACGGAGCCTGAGAAATTGCAGGCGGCTGGACTCTATTTGGAAGGGAAGGCCGTGACATGGTACCAATGGAAGCTGCAGTGGCGACAGATTAGATCTTGGGAAGAGTTCAAAGAGTGCTTGCTCGATCATTTTTGGGACACTCATGGAGGAGACTTGTACGAGTAGCTCATGGCCCTTCAGCAGGGAGGCACGGTGAAGGATTATGTGGAGCGATTTGAGGCGCTCGGAGGACAGGTGAGGGGCATTTCGGAGGCAGCCTTGATGGGAAGATTCATGAAAGGACTTAAGCCCAACATTCGGGCTGAGTTACTCATGCAGCGATTGAGGGGACTGATGGATGTTATGGAGCTGACGCAGATAGCGGAGGATAAGAATGCAGTGGAGCGACGAGCAAAAGGGGGATGGACCAGAGGTGCTTTTCGTACCACCGGTCAGGCAGGAGGACAACGACCCGCAGTATCAGGAGGACATGCTGGCAGACTTTTGGCGATTAAGGATAAGGGCAGCGCCGCACAGCCTAGCGGGCCTTTTTGGAGGATGACAGAGACAGAGTGGGCGAATAAGAAGGCGAAGGGGCTGTGCTTCCGATGTGATGAGAAGTACGACCCTGAGCATAGATGTCGAGAGCGAACCTTACAGGTGCTCTTGGTACATGAGGAGGACGGAGAGTCTGATGTAAAGGAGGAAGTTGAGCAGTTCCTGGAGGCGGCAGAGGTGGAGCAGGAGCATACACATTTGGATGTCGCAGAGGTATCGCTCAACTCCGTAGTAGGGTTCACCCCGAATCATACTATGAAGCTGATCGGAGAGATCTCGGAGCAGGTGGTGACAATTCTTACCGATAGTGGGGCCACCCACAACTTCACTTCCAATCGAGTTGTGGAGCAACATGGGTTGGAGTTGGTGGATACGGGTAGCTTTGGAGTGATGATGGGTACCGGCCAGGTAGAGCGAGGGAGAGGAGTATGCCGAGGCATGGTTCTGACCCTCCAAAGGGTTAGAATTGTGGAGGACTTCTTGCCACTGGACTTGGGCAGCACGGACGTCATCTTGGGGATGCGATGGTTACAGAGCTTGGGGGAAACCAGTACAAATTGGAAGTTGCTCTGGATCAAGTATCAGGCGGGGGACAAATGGGTGACACTTCAAGGGGATCCGAGTCTGTGCCGATCACGGGTTTCCCTGATGGTGATGGCTAGGACCTTACAGGCAGACGGTGGAGGCTTCTTGGTGGAGTTATAAGGTCTAGTAGTGGAGGCAGCATGCAAGGAGGAGGATATTCCTGCAGAGATCTAGCAGGTGTTGGACCAGTTTGGGAGGGAACCTCATGGACTACCACCCCCACGAGACCACGAGCATCCCATAATGCTCAAGGAAGGAGTGGCGCCGAGCAGTGTATGGCCGTACCTCTGCCCCCAGATCTAGAAGGGAGAGATCGAGAAGATGGTCAATGAGATGATAGAGGCTGGAGCCCGTTCTTTAGCCCGGTGCTGCTTGTGAAGAAGAAGGACGTAAGCTGGAGATTCTGTGTAGACTATCGAGCACTGAATAAGGAAACTGTATCTGATAAATTTCCTATCCCTGTGATCGATGAGCTACTAGATGAGTTGCACGGGTCCACAATATTTTCAAAGATCGATCTAAAGTCGGGCTACCATCAGATCCGAATGAAGAGGGAAGATGTGGAGAAGACTGCCTTCAGAACTCATGAAGGCCATTATGAGTTTTTGGTCATGCCTTTCGAGCTGACCAACGCTCCATCGACTTTTCAGGCCCTGATGAACAAGGTGTTCAGGCCATACCTCCGGATATTCGTGCTCGTCTTCTTTGACGACATATTGGTTTATAGCCAGACCAGGGAGGCGCATGTAGAGCACTTGACTCTGGTGTTGCATTTAAATAGATATTTAATTAGCATATGTTCGTTGTACAGTTTAAATGGTGTTTATTAAACTATATTCTCCCACTAATTTTAAGAATTAAAGCCATAATAATAAACAATTTTATTTTATTAATCTATTTGTGGAAGAGGGATCTGACTACCCCGAGTCTGACAACCTTGAGTATAGCTCAACAAGTTGTCCGACTCTGCAGTCGGTAGACAAACTCTTCATCAATCATATAAAATATGATTCCCTTTAAGTTTTACCCCCGGTCATTTATGATCATGAGTGTGCTCATCCAAATCACAATGACTAGCCTAGTCAAACCCTTGTTTTCACATCTAGCCTGACTTATGCCGCCGCTCGGTGTATTCACCACACATCGGTTTGGGTCAGGACTAGACTTACATCAATGGCTCAATTTACGCCGGCGCTCGGTGTACTCACGACACGACGATTTTGGTTTGAGTCTAGACTACATCATTGGCTCAACTTACGCCGGCGCTCAGTGTATTCACGACACGACGGTTTGGGTCAAGTCAAGATCTCGTCATATGTATTTAAGAAGTCGGTTTCTATAAGGTTGCCATGTCACAGCTTGAGTGTAGCTCAACAACTGGAACATGGGTCCTACAGCTACCAACTCCTAAAACAAGGAAGTTTACGATTTATCTTGAACAAGATTATTATCGTATTTGACTTGGGTATGGTCGATGGAGTTACACAGTCATGATTCGACTCCTTGCGGTCCAGCGGACGCGGCCAGCGAATTGACTAAGCCAGGACCACTTAACCCCTAGTTTAGCTAGGGTGATCCAGCAAACTTAGCCAAGCACATTGACCGACATCATGATTCATTGAAGGAGACTTATCAATATTATGTTCGTCCATCAACTAAAAACGGCTTTTATTAATACTAGTTAATCCTTATCAACTAGTGGATCCTTAAAATTCGAAATTTTATGGATTTGTTCAATAACTTTTATTAGATCCTTATCAACTATAAGGTTTGTTCGTTCATCGTGATACCCTAATCTTTATTAGGATTTTAATAAATCAATTTCAACATTTAAAATAGTAATCATTAAAAGAGAATTATTATTGAAACAATTAAAATAATAATCGTCGATTAACGAGGACTACCCTAATCGGGAATTAGGTTTAAAAGTTGTAATGTTATTAAAACATAGCATGTCACATTTTAAAAATTCATCTTATAAATTTTTAATGAATTAATGGCTAACCTAAAGGGGTTCATGAATAATTAAATAATACATCATTGCCATTAACAACAACCAACTAATTTTATCGCATAAAATAAAGGTTCAACTATGTGACATTAAAATAGAACATGCAAGTTAAAACATCTATCAAATAAATAATTAACATGTTCTCATTAAAATTTAACATTTAAATTAAAAGGATATGATTTTAAAAACTTAAAACATTTTATCTAATAAAATGTCGGTTTCATGAAAATCATCAAATAATTTTTAATATTAAACCGATGTGTTTAAAATCATTAAAACATTTCTGCATGCTTATTAAAAGTATTTTATCTCATAAAATAATCTTTAAAAGCGTTTAATCATAAGAGGCTTATATAAACTTTATAACATAAAATTTTAAATTGTCACTTAAAAAATTTTCATGCTATAAAAACAATTTTTTAAAACATTTAAAAGAAGGGTTCATACTTATTTTAACGTTATCAAATAAAGTTAAAATCTATATGACACAAAGTAAGCAATTTTAATAATTAAAATAACATCGTAGTTTAAGATCATGCAAACCTGGGCTCCGATTCTACTGAAGGGTTTTGGCAGACCCTTAGGGCTCATATCCGTGCCCGTCCTACGTCGGACGGACAATAGAGAGATTAATCTCGCAGCGGAAAAGAAAACATAAAGCTAAACATTTTAGCCAGCCCTAAGGCGAGCCAGAACCTCACCAAGATCTATGCCAACTTGGGGTGGATCTGACCACCCCAAGAGGGATCTAGCCTACTGCGATATTATTAAAAATTATTCCAAAAAGCTACTAACTAACATACCCGGAAACTTGGCCTTGGGTCAGGCAAGATGTACCGCACCACCTTCTTTCGCTCCTTGTAGCCGAGCCGCCTTGCGCCTTCGAACCGATCTACCCGAGCCGCCTCCGAGCCGATCACTTGCCGAAGAAAGTTTCACTTGAGCAAACCCACGTGAAAGACGTCTGGATCCGATCCAAACCTCCTCGTAGTCTTGTTAGGACCCGACGGGAGGATAGGAAGAAAAGAAGGAGAGGAATCTTTAAGTTCACGATCGAATGTGCTCAAAAATTAGGAGCTTCTCGAATCGATCACTTGGTACATTTTTCTCTTGGGTGCCTGATCACTCCATATTTTACATATTTTTTCTGCATGTTTGCATGCCGTTTTGATCGCTCATATCACGTTTTTCACGATTATTTGACAATATTGCGATGCTTTTCACTATTTCTTGTTTTTGTCATATTTTAGGAAATATGGAGCGATTCGGAGCGATTTTGAGATCAAGTGGTTTGCAAGCGCTAAGGAGTGTCTGCCGCGGCTCATTTGAGGGCCATTCAGCGATGGAAGATGAGTGGAAGAGGAAGGAACTTCGTAGGAGCGACGAGGAGGAGAAACAGAGGAGATTGGGCATTTACAGCATGCCACTCGGCCGAGTGGAGCACTCACTCGACCGAACAAGAAGCCCCACTCGGCCGACCAGAACGGATACGCACACAGAGCTAATTTCAGCGTATATTCGGCCGAACAAAGAATTACCACTCGGCCGAGTGAGAAATATCACTCGCCCGAGTGGTACAGAGAAATTGTCCAAAAAAGGCCGAAGTTACTGTATTTTTCGAAGATCTTGTCGAAAGTCACTTGGCCGAACGATAAAGCCACTCGGCCGAACGGATAAATATACTCGGCCGAGTCACCTCCGAAGGCAGACCCTGAGACCCCCCTGACTTACTGTTTTCTTACAGGGTCTGTCACTCGGCCGAGTGACAATGTCACTCGGCCGAGTGAGCCGCTCTGCCTGCTGCGTAAGTTGCGATTTCTGGGCTGCGCAGGGGTAGTTTGGTCACGATTTTCTGGGCGATTTTGGAGGGTATTTAAACCCATTTTTTGCCCTAGTTAGGAGACCTTTTGGCAGCCTTTTTCAGAACTTTTCAGAACTTTTTAGATTAATTAGATTTAGGCTTTCTTTTTGGAGATTTAAAGGTTACTCTATTTGGATTCTCATTGGATATCATTGGATCTTCATTGGTTTGTCTATTTCCTATCAAAAACTCAATTTTTATTTGTTATTTCTCTATTGCAATGAATTCTCTTGATGTTATTATTGATTTTTCTGATAATTTCATGATGAATAGTGAGTAGTGCCATCGTCTTAGGGCGTAGGGATGAACCCTATGGACCCTATTTCTAAATTGTGATGAATTTGTGAAATTGTTGCTAGAATTGATTAGGGTTAGGTTGGGATTGATAAATTACGGATAGTTAGGGATTCATATCGATTGGGATTTGCAAGAGATTGGGTCCCAATTGATAGGAAGGTCTAGATATTCGATTTAGATTGACAATTGGATCTCTCTAGACTCGGTTTGCAAGAGATTGGGCCAGAGCTAGGATTTTCAATTGTGAATCTATACCCATATCCGTTTGCAAGAGATTGGATGGATAGGAACTATCGCAACCTAGGTCGTAGCTCGAGTTTGCATGAGAGTGGGCTCGAGACACGATTGAGCGATGATGTCGTTCTTCACGCTAGTTGCTTAGGCTAGGGTTTGCAAGAGATTGGGCACTATCCTAGGTTTGCTATAGACCGGTAATAGCGTGAGAGCGTGAGCTTGGTTCTACATTTAGTTGCGACTAGTTCATCCACATTCAAGTTTAGCAATGATGAAACCTATGAATCACAATGATGAGAGGCGGTCCATAGCGGGGATTCCCTACCCCTAGACGTTTAATTAATTTGATATTTCCTCTTGACATTCGCACCATTGTGATTGTTCACCCCAAACGATTCTCGATCCTCTTGATAGCTAGGTGATTGGAAGGAGACACTGTCATTTGTCCTCCCTGAGTTCGATACCCGCTCGCCGCTACACCGTGCGCTTGCAGTAAGACTACAGCATCGTTTGTCCCGGTTATGTGTACTCCCGGGGCTACGATCAAGTTTTTGGCGCCGTTGCCAGGGAGGCGACCGTGGTTTATTCTCTTTACTTAGTATCTTCTTTTTGTTTTATTATTATTTATCTTTTTACTCCTTTTTCGTGCTAACAATTCCTTTGAAACTCTGTTTCTCTTTGCATGAACACGAGATCGACGGCAGATCCAGAGGATATTATATTTGATCCGGAGATCGAACGTACCGAGAGGAGGATCAGAGCCAAGAGAAGGCATGCTACAGAGGATAATTGTATGAACCGCATGGAGACACCGGAGGAATTAGCGGCACGTATGGCGAGGATTATATCCATCAGAGATAGGCTACGGCCTAAGACCTCTTCCACCACTTCTTCCATCGCTATGCCGGAGTTGGCGGCGGATAAGAATTTTCAGCTCAAGACGGGATTAGTGGTCTTAATGCAACAAGACCCATTCCATGGGAACTCTCATGAGAATCCACATTATCACATCCAGCTATTCTTGTCCAAGTGCACCACCTTTCAAATGCCGGGTGTTTCCGTTGATGCTATCCGCTTGAGACTCTTCCCCTTCACCCTCAGAGACAAAGCTTTATATTGGTTGAGGACGCAGGCGGAAGGGGTATTCACTACTTGGGATGAGTTGGCTAGTGCTTTTGTTGACAAATTCTACCCGCCATCTAAGACAATGAAGATTAGAAGTGCACTCATGTCCTTCAAGCAAGGACCGCAACAGACCCTATACGAGGCGTGGGAGCGCTTCAAGGATTTACAGCATCAATGCCCCCATCACAGCATAGAAGAATGGGAGCTAGTTCACAGTTTTTATAATGGAGTCCAACCGGGCACGAAGCAGATCATAGATGCGACCGCCAACGGAGCCATTCTTTCTAAAACGACAGATGAAGCTACGGCCCTATTAGAGGAGATAGCTACTAATAATCAACAATGGGGCGATGAGCGATGACATTCTTCTAACTCTTTGAAGCCCACTAGCATATATGAAGCCAAGGCCGTAGCGGAGCTTTCGAACAAATTTGACTCTCTCTACAAGGTAGTGGGGAGATTGGAGAAGTATATCACCGAGCCACATGGAGCTCCCTCTACATCTACGCCGGTAAGCAATATGAGTGATTGGCAAGATCTATCTCAAGTCATGTTCATATGAGGAGAGCAAGGAGAGGGAGCCTTGTAGAAAGTGCAATATGTTGTGGGGAACTCTGGTTATTGGGCCAACCCGGTCGCAAGGAACCATCCGAGATTTTCATATGCAAATAATGAAGGAGCCCTAAATCCACCACCGCCGCAACAACCTCAAGCTAGGCCTCCACCTCCACAACATCAATACCAACCAAGGGGCCACCGCAACAAAATTACCCGCCTAGGCAACAAGCGGGACCGTATAGGCCGCCCGGTTATAATCAAGGTTGGAGAGCTCCTAACCTACCTCAAGCACACCAAAGATCGGATCATGAAGCTAGGGTGGAGGAGTTCATGGTGGAGCAAAAGAAGATAAACACTCGGTTGATTGCGCAACAAGACTCCCTGAATACCGTAGTGGCTCAACTAGTGGGCAACTCACGTTGCTTAACAAAAACACCCAACAATTGCCGGCTCAACCGGAGCCCAATCCACGGAATAATACCGCCACATAAATGCGGTAGTGGCGGCCACAACTAGGGGCGGGAAGGATACTACTCCCGTCATGATCCAAACTAAGGAGCCCGTGGAAGAAATATTGGATGACAAGAAGTCGGCGATTGAGGAGGAGAGCCCAAAGGAGCCACAAGGAGGCGGAAATTCTAAAGTGAAGAAGCCCAACGAGGAGTGCATCTATATGCCCCCGGTGCCATTTCCACAACGGTTGGCAAGAGCCAAAATTGAGAAGAGGCTCGCTAAGTTCCTTGAATATTTGAGGGGAGTAAGCCTCAACATACCCTTCCTAGATGTTATAGTGGAGATCCCGTCGTATGCAAAATTCTTGAAGGACTTAATATCGGGAAAGAAGAGGAAGGAGAAAATAATGCTCGCCGAACAAGGGACTTGGTTCAACCGGAAGGAAAACGTGCCCGTGAAATTCAAGGATCCCGGTAGCTTCCGCATCCCGTGCACACTTGGAGGACCCCCATTGCAAAAAGATTTAGTTGACTTGGGAGCAAGTGTGAGCCTAATGCCCCTTAGCATGTTTCGAAAATTGAATACAGGGACCGATTTGAAGCCAACCGACATGAGGATACAACTAGCGGATGATCGGGTCACTAGGCCGGTAGGGATTGCGGAGGACATCCCGCTACAAGTTCCGGAAGGGATATGCTTACCTTGCGATTTCGTCTTCATGGACATCAATGAAGAGGGTGACACTTCATTTATTCTTGGACGCCCGTTCTTTGCCACCGCCGGTGTTATAGTCGACGTGAGAGAAGGCACATTATCCTTGAATGCCGGGAACGTCGAAGTTGAGTTCCATATTCCAAAAGCCATGAAGCATATGCCCTATCAAGAGGAATTGGATTATGTGGACCTCCTTGATGAGGTGATTGAAGAAGCCATTCCGCACTCCATCGGCGCTCTCCATGAAGATGGCCTTGAAGAAGGCCAAATTTCTAGTATTGAAGAAAAGTTGGAGGACCCTCCGGATAGCCCCATGGCCGATGATGAAGACGACGCTGATGTCGCAAGGATAAGGGAGCTTTGCAAGCTCTCGACGGCCAACAAGTCAAAGAAAGCTCCGCCGAATAGAAGATCGGCATCACCGGTGAGAGGGAAGATTGGTGCTAACTCAAGCTTGGGGGACTTATCCCCCAACTCTACCCATGATGAGGGGACGCCGAGGAAGGCCGACGAGCACCAACAACCAAATCCAAGTGGCCTTCCCGGCAAATTTGACGGGCGTATCTCATATGCGCCCAACATCATGCGCTAAACGAAAATCTTAAGGAGTCGAGCTCATGACCTTAAACGAGCGCTTGTCGGGAGGCAACCCGACAGTTTTTTTTATCACGTCTGTGTTTTTCTGAGAGTGTCGTGACATCTGTCCCCACGTCTGTGTCACTGACCTCTCACATCGCCTTGTCATCTGGTTTCACTTCCACTTCCGCTGCTGCTTCCACTTCGACCTTTCCTGCGTCCCAGCCTCTCACAGAGGCTGTGCATCACTTAGTGAGCACATCACCACTACCCCACTTCCCTGCTGGACCCTTCCTCTACACTGCCCGCGTGAGACAGCCCCGCACTTCACCTGTTAGACCTGCGCGTCCCTCTGCTCCACCACCCCCGACACTCTAGTTCAGAGCATTCGTACTCTTGAGGGGGTTGTTAGTGGACTTAGAGGGGATTTTCGGGCTCTCTCGGCCACAGTTAGTTCTGTGCAGACCCGCGTCGCCATTCTTCCCAGTATTCAGGCTTGCCTGGACCAGATTCTGGCGCGTCTGCCCCCACCACCGACACCCACCCAGCAGCTACCACGCCCACCACCTCCTCCTCCTCCTCCGCCACAAGACGGTGCTAGTGCACCTCCACCAGCCTAGGCACACTCTGGATGCCATCTATATTTTTGTTGTTTTGCTGGTTGTTTTTAAGCCTGGTGATTTTTGCGCCCCTCCTCCACGCGCCGTTTTCGTACCTTTTTGATCATATCTGTTTATATCTCTTTTGGAGTGAGGGATCTTATTTTTGGGGACACTGATATTCTGCACCATTTTGACCTCTTCATGCATCACATGCACTATCATATCATTTCCTTTTCTTTTATTTTCATCATGCATGCATCCTCACCCACCCCACCCATTTCACG
Source organism: Scilla litardierei (assembly GCA_030789695.1). Taxonomy (NCBI): domain Eukaryota; kingdom Viridiplantae; phylum Streptophyta; class Magnoliopsida; order Asparagales; family Asparagaceae; genus Scilla; species Scilla litardierei. Next base: position 19,284 of record JAULAV010006376.1, on the reverse strand, counting down.
TCTCTCGGTGTGCCACACTTCGTACATTAAGGACACTGTGCACTTTAGCTTGGGGGAGTGAGTTCTCACGCTTTTGCTTTTTGTCACCCTTTTATTTTTGCTTTTCTCACATTTTCCGCTTTTTGCACTCATTTTCACCCACTTTTTCGTTTTTTTATCATGCATCATATTTTCTTACCCTTTTGAGTGTGTTGCATTTCATAGTAGTTTCTATTTTCTTTTATCCTTGTTTCTTTCATCTTTTGCTAGAGATGACTTTTCTGTGATGATGATGACGTGGTGATTAGCTTATCTCTGTATGCATGCTATTTTGTCACGACATAGCTTTTATTTCAGATATCATATGCTTTGTCATGCTATGCATTTGAGATAGTAACCCACCTTTTCGTATATGAATATGGATGAAATTCTGTTATTAGCTGAAGTCTGATAATTCATAAGTATGCTCTTCGTAGAAAACACACCAAGCTTCACGCATTGATTGCTTATATCTGGAGTACTGCTTTCCTTTCTTATATCACTTCTTATTGCATGAAAAATTTACACCTCACTTTCAGGTTGAATGAATGAATGTTAGGGTGATATAACTGGACTAGTTTACTTTCTGAGATCAAACTGAGTAGATTACATTACTCTGCTGAAGTTGTTGTGCACGTCTTATAGAGTGAACCGAGTGTTACATTTATTTCTTTCTCCACATATCTTGAGCATTAATTCTCTATTTTATATTCAGTGGTGAATCTCCCTTTAGCGGATCCTATATTGGCAATTCCCCCGCTTTATAAAGTTCATGCTCCACTACCCCCAAAATCAAAAAGAAAAAAAATACATGTATATCTTTCGATCTTTTGATTTGGGATCACAGTTGTATATAGATATCTTAAAAAAAGAAAAGAAAAGAAAAGAAAAGAGAAAAGAAGTTTATACATGATCTCATCTCACACTCTTTCTCTCTTTCTTCCCTATTTTGTTTTTATTTTATCATGAAGCTTCAAAAATGGGGAATATATTTATTGATTTATCTTGTGCCACCACGCTTGTAGATAAGCTTAGGGGAGAGGAGCCAATGATGTGTGAGAGAGTGACTACATGACTGTGCATGACAACCTAAACTAGGTAATTTTCTATACTTGGTGAGATCACTAAAAGTTTTACAAAATCCAGGAATTGACACTTAGCATACATTTCATGAAAACCACACTTTTCTATTCTTATTGCTCAATATTGTGTGATATCTCTTATACTCCAGATAGAAAGCATTCAATTGAAACGTGTGTGGTCTATGATTATGTATACCGCTTAGATGCTTCAGACGATGTTAATTCTAAAATGCTTTTGTATCTCATATTATTTTGCTATTCTCGGGTTTTCTATTTTGAATGCATCCACATACTATGGTATTGAGATAAAAATCTTTGGCGTGAGTTTTACATTCGCCGTGTGCTACATGAGTAAGCAAAACCCACGTCCTGAGAAAATGATCTGGCACCTCTCTCTTTGCTTGCTTCCTTTATTTTCTCTCTCTTCCATCTTTTCTTTTTATTATTTTTTCCATCGGGCCCACCTTTTATTTATCTTCCTCGAGGACGAGTAAGAGGTAAGCTTGGGGGATTTTGATCACTCCATATTTTACATCTTTTTTCTGTATGTTTGCATGCCGTTTTGACCGCTCATATCGCGTTTTTCACGATTATTTGACAATATTGTGATGCTTTTCACTATTTCTTGTTTTTGTCATATTTTAGGAATATGGAGCGATTCGGAGCGATTTTGAGATCAAGTGGTTCGCAAGCGCTAAGGAGTGTCTCCCGCGGCTCATTTGAGGGCCATTCAGCGATGGAAGATGAGTGGAAGAGGAAGGAACTTCGTAGGAGCGACGAGGAGGAGAAACGGAGGAGATTGGACATTTACAGCATGCCACTCGGCCGAGTGGAGCACTCACTCGACCGAACAAGAAGCCCCACTCGGCCAACCGGAACGGATACGCACACAGAGCTAATTTCAGTGTATACTCGGCCGAACAAAGAAATACCACTCAGCCGAGTGAGAAATATCACTCGCCCGAGGGGTATAGAGAAATTGTCCCAAAAAAGGCCGAAGTTACTGTATTTTTCGAAGATCTTGTTGAAAGTCACTCGGCCGAACGATAAAGCCACTCGGCCGAACGGATAAATATGCTCTGCCGAGTCACCTCCGAAGGCAGACCCTGAGACCCCCCCTGACTTACTGTTTTCTTACAGGGTCTGTCACTCGGCCGAGTGACAATGTCACTCGGCCGAGTGAGCCGCTCTGCCTGCTGCGTAAGTTGCGATTTCTGGGCTGCGCAGGGGCAGTTTGGTCACGATTTTCTGGGCGATTTTGGAGGGTATTTAAACCCAGTTTTTGCCCTAGTTAGGAGACCTTTTGGCAGCCTTTTTCAGAACTTTTCAGAACTTTTTAGATTAATTAGATTTAGGCTTTCTTTTTGGAGATTTAAAGGTTACTCTATTTGGATTCTCATTGGATATCATTGGATCTTCATTGGTTTGTCTATTTCCTATCAAAAACTCAATTTTTATTTGTTATTTCTCTATTGCAATGAATTCTCTTGATGTTATTATTGATTTTTCTGATAAATTCATGATGAATAGTGAGTAGTGCCATCGTCTTAGGGCGTAGGGATGAACCCTATGGACCCTATTTCTAAATTGTGATGAATTTGTGAAATTGTTGCTAGAATTGATTAGGGTTAGATTGGGATTGATAAATTACGGATAGCTAGGGATTCATATCGATTGGGATTTGCAAGAGATTGGGTCCCAATTGATAGGAAGGTCTAGATATTCGATTTAGATTGACAATTGGATCTCTCTAGACTCGGTTTGCAAGAGATTGGGCCAGAGCTAGGATTTTCAATTGTGAATCTATACCCATATCCATTTGCAAGAGATTGGACGGATAGGAACTATCGCAACCTAGGTCGTAGCTCAAGTTTGCACGAGAGTGGGCTTGAGACACGATTGAGCGATGATGTCGTTCTTCACGCTAGTGGCTTAGGCTAGGGTTTGCAAGAGATTGGGCCCTATCCTAGGTTTGCTATAGACCGGTAATAGCGCGAGAGCGTGAGCTTGGTTCTACATTTAGTTGCGATTAGTTCACCCACATTCAAGTTTAGCAATGATGAAACCTATGAATCACAATGATGAGAGGCGGTCCGTAGCGGGGATTCCCTACCCCCTAGACGTTTAATTAATTTGATATTTCCTCTTGACATTCGCACCATTGTGATTGTTCACCCCAAACGATTCTCGATCCTCTTGATAGCTAGGTGATTGGAAGGAGACACTGTCATTTGTCCTCCCTGAGTTCGATACCCGCTCGCCGTTACACTGTGCGCTTGCGGTAAGACTACAGCATCGTTTGTCCCGGTTGTGTATACTCTTGGGGCTACGATCAGTGCCCACCCCTATTTATATTGGGAGCTAGACCCCTTGCTCGTCGCACGAGCAATGTGGGACTAAATTAGTGAAGAGGGATTTTAATTTAACTTAATTTAAGTTAGTAAGCCTTTCATAAAGGGCTAACTTCAACCAATTAATTCTCCCTCACCGTTGAGCTCTAGAGACAATACAAGTTATCATTTCGAAGAGCTTCGAATGGTGAACGCGTAGGAACGAACGGCGATGAATTCCGACTTCGTTTGACCCATCAAACAATTGCCCAAAGTCGGGCAAAAAGTCACACTTTCGTAGCCGTCAAGGGTTTCAAAAAACCCTAAGTCAAGCTTAGCGGACGCGCCCGCCAAGGGCAATGGGCACACCCACATTGGGCGCGCCCAGAGCGGGCACGCGGCCCGCTGCTCTCAGCGAGCCGTGCCCGCTACCTTCAGCTGTCCGTGCCCGTTACTCTTGCGGGTGGACCTGCTTGCCCAAGTGGGTCTAACCCACTTGCCTTTGACTATTTTTGCGTTTCTGGGCTCGTTTGAGCTCCGTTTTTTATCGCACCCGGATATACACCCAGAAAACGATTGTAGTCTTACCGCAAGCGCACAGTGAAGTGGCGAGCGGGTATCAAACACATGGAGGACAATTGACAGTACTCTATCTTGATCACCTAGCTATTGATGGTAGAATGGAATGATTTGGATAATAATGTCACTGTCGTTCAAATAACAAATAGAATTCTATATAATAAAAGCGTCTAGAGCTAGGGAATCCCCACTACGGATCGTCACTTATCCTTGTGGATCATGAATCTCAATGTTGCAAGGCTTGAATTAAGGTGAACTAGTCGTAACTGAATATAGAACCAAGCTCACGCTCTCGTGCTATTGCCGGTCTATAGCAACCAAGGTTAGGGCCCACTCTCGTGCAAACCCTAACCTAAGCCACTAGCATGAAGATCGACATCGTCGTCCAATCGCATCTCGAGCCCACTCTCGTGCAAACTCGAGCTACGATATAGGTTATGATAGTTCCTATTCGTCCAATCTCTTGCAAACGAATATGAGTATAGATTTATAATAAAAATCCTAGCTTTGGTCCAATCTCTTGCAAACCAAGTTTAGAGAATCTCGATTATAAACCTAAATCGAATATCTAGGCCTTCCCATCGATTGAAATCCAATCTCTTACAAACCTCAATCGATGGAAATTCCTAGCTATTCGTAATAAATCAATCACAACTTAACCATCTATCAATCATATCAACAATTCAATTCATTCATCATAATTCTAAGATCGGGTCTATAGGGTTCATCCCCATGCCCTAGAACGGCGGAGCTACTCACAATTCATCATAGAAATCTCAGAAATAAAGAGTAAGATCATAGCACAATTCATAGTAGAGAGAAAACAACTCATAAAAACAAGAAATTTAGATAGAAAGAACAAACCAAATTGCGCGTCTATGATCTCCAGCTGAGAATTACAATAAGAATAGCCGTCAAAAGTAACTTCAAGTCCCTCCTAAAACTAGGAATAAAACTAGCCTTAAATACAAGTCAAAATCGTCCAGAAAATCCTGACAGATTTGCCCCTGGCGCAGCCAAAAAACCTAATTCGCGACACAGTCGGACTGTGCTACTCGGCCGAGTGGAACATGTCACTAGGCCGAGTGACAAACCCAAAGAAAAACAGAGAATCTGGGAAAATTGGGGGTCTGTCACCCTGTCACACTCGAGTGAGTGGTCTTCTTCATTCGGCCGAGTGAGCTATCTTGCTCGGCCGAGTGGGTCTTCTCCAAATTCCAATAAGTCAGATGATTCTCGGGAGAAAAACCCTGTCATACTCGGGCGAGTGGGCTTCTCCATTCAGCCGAGTGGGTTTTCTTGGTCGGTCGAGTGAACTTTAAAAATCGGTTGTCAAGTATCTGTTTTACTCGGCCGAACGCACTCCTTCACTCGGCTGAGTGAACGCTCTGGTCGGTCGGGTGAGCCATTTCTGGGCTCTTTTCTTCTTCTCCTTGCCTCCTGTCGATTCTGTCGAACTTCTTCCTATTCCACCCATCATCTAGTACTGCTAGCTCCCCAAAAAGGCCGTGGGCGACGCTTTGGTGCGCGTGAAAGTCCCTTGATCTCATTTTTGCTCCAGATCGCTTCATATTTCCTGAAATCCGACAAAAACAAGAAATAGTGAAAAGCAACGTGATATCGTCGAATAATCATGAAAAACGCAATATGAGCGATCGAAATGACATGAAAACATGTAGAAAAAAGGTGTAAAATAAGGAGCGATCAAAATCCCCTAAGCTTACCTCTTACTCGTCCTCGAGGAAGCGAGTAAAAGGCGAACCCGGCGGTAAAAATAAGGAAAAAGGAAAAATAAGATAGAAAAGAAAACGAAGAGGGAGGCGCTAGATCATTTTCTCAGGACGTGGAGCTGCTTACTCAAATAGCATACGACGAATAAAAACATGCCAAAGATTTTTATCTTGATATCATGATCATATATAAAGCATTCGACATAGAAACCCAAGAATATCAAAACGATATGAAACATGGAATCATTCTAGAATTAGCATCGTATGAGGCATCTAAAGTGATATATATAATCATAGATCGCACACTTTTCAATTGATCGCTTTCTATTTGGAGTATAAGAGGTACCATACAATATGGAACAATAAGAATAGAAAGAAGTGGTATTCATGAAATGCATGCCAAATCTCAATTCGTGGACTTCGTAATACTTTTAGAAATCTCCCTGAGTATAGAAAATTACCTAGCTTAGGTCGTCATGCACAGACAAGTAGTCACTCTCTCACACATCATTGGATCCACAAGTATGGTGGCATCAAATAGAACAATACAACTTTTACCCATTTTTGAAGCTCCAAGGAAAATAAAAATAAAAGAGGAAAGAAAGAAAGAAAGAAATGGGATCGTGTATGAATTTCTTTTTCTATTCTTCTTTTTTTTTCTTCTTTTTTTGAAACTCATATACACAATAACAATCACAAATCAAAAGATAGAGAGATATACATGTATTCATTTTTTTCTTTTTGTTTTTGGGGTGTTGGAGCATGGACTTTATAGCGCGGGGGAAGATGCTAATATAAGATTTGCAAAAGGGAGATTCACCAATGATTTTAAGTATAGAAATGATGTTCAAGATATGTGGAGTAAGAAAAATATGCAACGCTCAGTTCACTCTTTAGAATGTGCATGACAACTTTCAGCAGAGTAATGTAATCTACTCAGTTTGAATTCAGAAAGTAAACTAATCCAGTTATATCAAAATGGCATACATTCAATCAACCTGAAAGTTAAGCGTACAATTTTCATGCAAAAAGAAGTGATAGCAGACAACCAAGCAGTACTCCAAATATAGGCAATCAATGCGTGAAGCTTGGTGTGTTTTCTATGAAAAGTATACAATATAAATCATCAGACTCAGCTAATGGTAGAATTTCATTCACACTCATATAATGAAGGTGCAGGTTACTATTCTCGAATGCATGGCATAGTATAGTATATGATATCTGAAATAAAAACGATGGCATGACAAGATAATATGCATATAGAGGTAAGCTAATTCCACGTCATCATCATCACAGAAAATTCATCTTTAGCAAAAAGGATAAAAGAAACAAAGATAAAGGAAAAATAACAACTACTATACATATGCAGCACACAAAAAATAAGAAAACGTGATGCATAAGAAAAAAAGAAAAAGTGGGTGAAGATAAGTGTAAAATAAAGAAGGGTGGAAAAATGAAAGTAAAAACGAAGAAAACGAAAAGTGCGCGAGACACTCACTCCCCCAAGCTAAACTGCACAGTGTCCTCAATGTGCAAAGTGTGGCACACGGAGAGATATGATATGGGTGGGGTGGGTGAGGATGCATGCATGATGAAGTATGAAAATAATAGAAAATGAGATGGATATGCAAGTGATGCATGCAGAGATCAAGATGGTGCAATATAACTGTCCCAAAAATACCTCCTCTCTCCCAGGGTGATATAGACAAATATGAACAAAAAGTGACCAAAATGTGCGTGGAGGAGGGGTGCAAAATCAGCAGAAAAGATAGCATCAATCACAGCAGCGGCAAAAATATGGGAGGCATCAAGTTTGTGCCTAAGCAGGTGGTGGAGCACCAGCACCGTCCTGTGGTGGGGGAGGTGGTGGTAGAGGCTGTTGTGAAATGGGACGGGCAGCGGCAGGTGGAGGCTGTGACAGTCGCATAAGAATCTGGTTCAGGCTAGCCTGAATACCAGGGAGTAGAGCGACGCGAGACTGCACAGTGCTAACGGTAGCTGAGAGGGCCCTAAAATCTCCTCTGAGCCCACTAACGGCCCCCTCTAAAGCATGCAGATGCTGAACTAGGGTATCGAGGGAGGAGGGGCAGAGAGTCGAACAGGTGGAGATCGGGGCTGCCTAGCACGGCTACCGTAGACAACTGGTGCAACTACTGGGTGGGGATGTGGTGTTGTGCTCACTAAAAGACGCTCAGCCTCTGTGGGAGGCCGAGACGCAGGAATGCTCTCAGAAATATGAGCAGCGACAGGAACAGAAGTGCTGACAGAGGGTGAGAAGGGTGGAGAGGTCGCTGACACAGAAATGGGGACAGACGTCACGACACTCACGGTGAAGACAGCAGCAGCGGAGACGGTAGTGTCGACGACTGGGGAGGCCGTGAAGAGTGCAGAAAATGATTCCCTAGAGGTCGAGAAATATAGAGTGGATCGGGTCTCGACTGCAGAAATGAAGGAAGGCTTGCCTCTCTCAAGAATAGTGGCAGAGGCGCTCTTGAAACTCACAAAAGAAATGGGGTATATGGTCAACGGCACAGAGGTGGTGGTGGTGGTGGACTCAGCAAGTGTGCTCTCGACACTGACAGAAGTGTGGATAGAGGTGTCGGGAGGAGTAGACAAATATGGTGCAGGCTGAGGGATCTCCAGAGGTGGAAGGAGGGGCTCCTGATGAGCGCCCTCAGGCTCTAGCACGTACGCAGTTGGGATGAGGATGTCAATCGCTATAATCCACACCCCTCCTGCGGGTCCAATATGGGTCCGAGCGGGGCTTGGAAGCACCATGTAATCTATGCCAAATGGACCATGCAGCCAAATCCAGTGGTGCTGACCATAAGGACGCAACATCCTCATGCGGGCCATGACATCAACAGAAAGGAAAGTGCGGCCCGGGGGTCGTAGCAAACCAGCTTGGAGGTCAACTCTGCACATGGGAGCCAAAAGAGTAATCAGACCGCCGTAACAGATAGGCGTCTTGGCGCCGACAGAGATAATGATGCGGTCTAAGTACCAACTAGCAATGTCAATATGAACTGCTGGGAGTAAGACGTCTCCACCTGCCTCGAAGGCTCGTGCTCGAGTCATCGCGTAGAGCATGTAAAGCTCAGGCGTCGACATCGTCCCCGGCTCGTACCTCGCTAGGAAAGTGGTCGCCATAAGGCGTTGTGCAAAGCGAAGGCATGGGTGGAAGATAGCGGAGGCCTTGGCCCGGCTAGGGTCAAAGGCAAGTGGCGATTCCATGATAAGTGTCCAGAAGGCGTGAGTGTCGAATGACGGTGGGGGGATGTGCATGGGACTATAAGCGCGGTCGGGGTCCGGGACAGGAGGCCACTGAAAATAGGCTCGGAGCATGTCGAGGGTGATCTCGCACTCACGATCCATCAATCGGAAAGATCAACCCCCAGGAGTCCTACTAATGGAACTAAGGACCTCGAGTGTTGGCCGGATGTAGGTGTCCGCTGACACCGACAGAAAGTCACGTCACCCCACGTTGTCATACAACTGGAGCAGGCCCTTAAACACCCCTAGGCGCTCAAAATCTGCAATGTGTGCAAACCTAGAGGGGACGATCAAACGATGGGAGATCCGCTCAAATCTGGCATGGTGTGCGTCATCTCTGAACGTGATCCCCATCGTATCGAAAGCGGGGACGGCCTATGCCGGTGGTGGTGGAATAGGTGCAGTAGGAGGTGGAAGTGTGGGTGGTGGTGGGCTAGGTGGCAGGGAGTCCGCTCTAGCGGAGGAAGAGCCAGGCTTGCTGGTCCTCTTCCGCTTCGAGGCGGGCATCCGTGAACGTGATCTAGTCCGTGGAGGCATGTGTGCCGTGAGACGTGCCTACAAATGCGAAGTGCAATATAAAAGGAGTGAGTGTACCCAAGCATGACGCGAATGCAAGCAATGGATGTGAGCGGAGAAACGCCCCCTCCGTGAAGCTCCAAATATGCCTCTGATTCTCCCCCAAGCTAGCCTGAAACATAAATTGACAAATTAGCGATGAATATCAATATATTTGGGGTAAAATCAAGAGTAATAGAAGTGTATGGAGTTTAATTTCGATTCGGGGCGGAATTGGGCTTACAAAATGGAGAAATGGAGAAAAGGGGAGAAATTGGGCGAAATGGAGACACACGGCGGTGAAGGAGGGCGGCGCCGACGGCGTGTGGTCGCGACGTCGGCGGCGTGTGGTCGTCGACTCGGGTGGAGGGATGTGGCGGTTCGGGCGAGGGAAGGAGCGGTTTGGGCAATTAGGGGAGAAGTCGAAGGCTCGGGCTGTGATTTGGGAATTTTTGGTAAATTTGGGAATTTGAGCCGCGGGTTCGAATTTATAGGGTAAGTCACTCGGCCGAGTGACGCGTCCACTCGGTCGAGTGGCGCAGTTTAAAAAGTTTTCGAAATTTTTTCGTAAAAGTACCAACTCAGGCGAGTATCACTTCCCACTCGGGCGAGTAGACCAAAGTCACTCGCCCGAGTGGCAAGGCCACTCAGAGCTTTTCAAGTGTTGAAAGTGTCTGATTCACTCGGGCGAGTGACAATGTCACTCGGCCGAGTGACATATAAATGACAGAGAGGGATTTTTCAAATCTTCCCTGATCGGTATCCTACTCAGACGAATAGGGTCTTCACTCGGCCGAATGAAAATTTCACTCGGCCGAGTGGGCTGCTATTTTCAGCTCCAACTCTCTGTTTTTGCTCCACTTTTTGATTTTCTTTTCCCCGTTAGTTTCTTCCTTCTCCTGACGCCTGAGCGCATCCCTGGAGCGCTCTCCTTTGTCATGGTCATCCTCCTTTCAAATGATCTCCTCTCCTCCATCTCATGCAATGAAAAATATTGCATGTTGTCAGGTTTTTCTTCGACATTTGACTCTAAACACTAATAAAGATATAAAAACAAAAAAATAAAAGGAGAATTTCAACTAAAAATAAGATAGAACCGGCGGGTTGCCTCCTGACAAGCTCTTGTTTACGGTCTTGAGCTCGACCCCTTAAGATGCGCGTTTAAAGCTCGATGTTCGGCGCATATGAGATGCGCGCGTCAAACTTGCCGGAAAGGCCGCTCGGATTTAGTTGTTGATGTTCATCGGAGTTCCTAGGCTCCCCTCCATCATGGGTGGTAGTGGGGGATGAGTCCCCTAAGCTTGAGCGTTTAACATCCTTTTTCTTGGCCGGCGGCGAAGATTTGTTGTCCGGTGGAGCTATATACTTCGCCGTAGAGAGCTTTCATAGCTCTCTAACCTTGACGACATTAGCGTCGTCCTTTGACGTGCGTTTATATTTCATATATTTGCGCACGTTTTCTTCCGTGTTTTTCCGTTATTTACCGTCGTCTTATATTCGTTTTCTCGTGTTTTCTTGTTTTCTTTCACTTTTCCGTGTTTTTCGTATTTTGCAGGATTTTACTGGCATAGGGGACATAAAACGACGATATCATGAGTCCCCGGAGCAACGTGAGGAGTCACGCGTGACCCAGGGGGTCAAACGACGAAGATCACATCTTTCAGCCCCTCACCCGACCGGTTGGTCATTTCCAACCGATCGGGTGATGCACGCGTGCACCACCCGGACACAAGTTGGAGCGGCCAAGAAGTCACCCGGTCGGTTCAGTGACCGGTTCAAATGCCCCAACTCTCTGGAAATCCGATGCTGAATGCCAACCGATCGGGCGACCTTCACCCGATTGGTTCACCTGTAGCCGATTCTCCGAAGCCACGACACAGAGAGATCAACCGACCGGTTCACCCGACGGCACGAAGATCCAACCGATCAGCTGCAACCTCAACCGATCGTGTCGTGGTGACCGGGTGGGGTCCTATTCTGCGCTGCCGAAGCAACGAAGCAGGTCACCCGATCGGGTGACTTTTCACCCGATCGGGTGATTTCGTATTCTATAAATAGAACCTCTAGGTTTTCCAGAAACGAGAGTTGTTATTTTTTACTGTTTTTCTCTTTCTTGACGGCTGTAATTTTTCAGATATTTGTAAGTTTTTCGATCTTTGTTAAGCTTTGATATAGTGTTATTAGCAGTGTTCTTACTGCCTTTCAATTGCCTGATCATGATTTTTACGGTCGATTTCTGTTTAGATCGCTTTTTACTAAATATGTGTGAGTAGTTCCCAAATCTGGGATTTTGGTGGAAACCCCTTCGTGGGCTCTTCCCGATGCGTCCATAGGACTAGGAAATCGATAGGGATTAGGAATCTAACGGTCACGCAGGGTGTTTTATTGTCATCGGCGGGAAAAAGACCGCCTTTGACCGTCGGGCCAAGGGGGGATAAACTTGGCGGTTGACTCCCTAGCCATAGCTCACGCCCTTAGCGTAGACGTCGAATCCTAGCGCGCGGGAGCGGCATGATGAGACGTTGGGAGTTATCGTTGCGAACTTAGTGCTCCCGGAGTCAGTCAGTGTTAATGGACACTGGAGTGCCCACTGATCGAACCCGGGAAGTCCTGCGTATCATCCTGGGCACCGACCGGAATATCGGGCCCATGGGACGCTGGTACCACTCTTAGAGTCAACGTCTCACCATTAGACCCCAATTCCGATCGTTATCCTACCCGTAGGCCGTATCGACGAGAATCGCTCGATAGGGTGGAAACCAAAGTCCCGGGTTTTTCCTTTATATTGTTTATCCCTTGCATTCCATTTACTACGACAACCATCATCCGATTCGGGCTAGCTCGCCCATGGGGTGAATTTGATCCTCCTTGACACAAGCACATCCACGCCTTCCTGAGTTCGACCCCCAAGGCACACTACAACACCGTGCGCTTGCGGTTACAAATATTTAAATCTCACGCCCCCAATCGTATTATTGCACACATCTATCACGCATAAGCGGGGGACGTCAAGCTTTATGGCGCCGTTGCCGGGGAGGCAACGTGCTTGTTATTTTTGGATTTCATGAACCCTTGTGTCTAGCTCTCATCCATATCTCGCGATAATTTTCGCACTCTACGCCTTTTGATTTCACTTGTACATATTGTAAATAGTAAATGTATAGAACTGATTGACTGAGTCGCCGTGCTGCTGTCGCTACATTCACCTCCCGTTTATGCAACCCGTGCTTTTGACGTGTTTGCTATTTGTGCAGTTCTCTCTCTCCTTTCTTATAGGTTCTCTCCCCCACGACGAGGATGTTGCGTGCAGTTTCGGGTGATATCTGGGATCACCCACTCCACATCCGGTGTTTGGCACAAAGATTGGCAGAGTCCCTAAATGCTTCGAATATACTATCCCTTCTGACTGCCGCTATGGAAAATCAGAGGAGGTACCACGATATGCAGCAGCACCCCGTCACGACAACTCTTTTTCCTCGTGATGAAGTGGCATATACCGACATGTCTGGTTCCGAGTTTGGTGAGGAAGAATTGTTCACAGAGTTTTGTCAGGAGAACCATCAGGCTGAGTCTGTCAGTTACATTGGACAGGAACCGATCTATTCCTTGCAGACTTCTATCGAACATCCCGGATCTTTGGACAATGAGGAGGCTAGAAGCAGTGATGGGGAACCATCAACTGTTGAAACCTGTTTGCACTTCGAAGCCTTCTTCCCGGATGATTATTATGAGCTTGAAAGAGACCCAATGCCTTCCTTGGTCATCCCCACGATACCTTGCGAGACTTCGCCATGCGAGACCATAGCTGGGAGTGAGGTTCCGGATGCTGGCTTTCAAGAAATCCACGAAGAAGTCCTTTCGCTAGAGGATGCTCAGCTTGAGAAGTATGCGTCGGGGCCTCATGAAGTTGAGATGAAAGAGTTACCCCCGGGACTAAAGTATGAATATTTGGGGACGGACTCGACCCTGCCGGTCATAGTGAACTCCTCGCTGCCTGAAGACCAGATGACCAAACTTCTTAGTGTTTTAAAAAGGTTTAAATGAGTTTTCAGATATGCAATTGAAGATTTAAAAGGGGTTAGCTTAGGCCTCTGCTCACACAGAATACTGCTTGAAGATGAGCAAGCCTCCTCGATTGAGCCGCAGCGGAGGCTAAATCCCATAATGATGGAAGTTGTGAAAAAGGAGATTGTTAGGCTTCTACATGCCGGTATCATATACCCTATCTCCGATAGTCGCTGGGTTAGCCCGGTGCACGTCGTACCCAAGAAAGGAGGAATGACGGTGGTTCGCAACGAGACGAACGAGCTAATACCTACGAGGACCGTCACGGGGTACAGGATGTGCATTGACTATAGAAAGCTGAACAAGGCTACGAGGAAGGATCACTACCCTCTCCCCTTCATTGATCAGATGCTCGAGAGGCTGGCGAAGCACAACTATTTCTGTTTCATGGACGGGTACTCCGGATTCCTTCAAATCCCTATTCATAACGATGACCAGGAGAAGACGACTTTCACTTGCCCATTTGGGACATATGCGTATAGAAGAATGCCGTTCGGACTTTGTAACGCCCCTGCTACATTCCAAAGACTCATGTCCGCTATCTTCTCCGACTACTCCCAGGACATCATGGAGGTTTTCATGGACGATTTTTCCGTCTATGGAACTAAGTTTGACTCGTGCCTCAGCAATCTAACTAAAGTCATGGAGAGATGTCAAGTAAAGGGATTAGTCCTGAACCGGGAGAAATGCCACTTCATGGTCCAAGAAGGGGTTGTGCTGGGTCACGTCATCTCTTCGAGGGGAATCGAGGTTGATAAGGCTAAAGTTGAGGTGATTGAAAAGCTTCCGCCACCGCTCAATCTTCGAGGAGTCCATGGTTTTTTAGGACATGCGGGATTTTATCGCCGCTTCATAAAAGACTTCTCGAAGATTTCCAGGCCGCTGACCTAACTCCTCATAAAGGACGCGCCTTTCGTCTTCAACGAGGAGTGTACGGAAGCCTTCCGCACCCTGAAGCAAGCTTTGATTTCTGCGCCCATAATACAACCACCGGACTGGAATCTACCCTTCGAGCTAATGTGCGACGCTAGTGATTATGCGGTTGGTGCTGTCTTGGGGCAGAGGAATGATAAGAATCTGCATGTCATATATTATACGAGCAAGACCCTTGACGCCGCCCAAAGAAATTATACTACCACGGAAAAAGAATTGCTAGCGGTCATCTACGCCATGGACAAGTTCCGGCAATATCTCGTGGGTGCTAAGGTGATCGTGCACACAGATCACGCGGCTCTCAAATACCTATTGAGCAAGAAGGAAGCTAAGCCGCGGCTCATTAGATGGATTCTCCTCCTCCAGGAATTCGACCTGGAAATCAGAGACAAGAGGGGGCGGAGAATGTAGTTGCCGATCACCTGTCCAGAATGTCTACCCTCGATTTGAACGCTACTCCGATCGATGATTCGCTCCCTGATGAGCATCTTTTCTTTGTCTCTTCCACCTGGACTCCTTGGTATGCTGACATCGCAAATTATCTGTCTTGTGCCATCGTCCCCCACAATGTGAGCTACCAACAAAAGAAGAAATTCTTCCATGAGGTCCGCAAATTTTATTGGGATGACCCCAATTTGTACAAAACCTGCAATGATGGGGTGATACGAAGATGCATCCCTGAAACTGAAGCGACCTCTATAATTTCCCATTGCCATGGTCAGCAATGTGGAGGGCATGCGAGCACCTATAAGACGACTGCGAAGATTCTCCAAAGCGGATTCTACTGGCCAACCCTCTTCAAAGACACACATGCTTATGTCCAGGCCTGCGACAAATGCCAAAGGACGGGGAATATCTCCAAACGGAATGAGATGCCTCAACACTACATCCTGGAGGTAGAAATCTTCGATGTGTGGGGAGTGGACTTCATGGGACCGTTCCCTTCCGCTTCAGGGAACCAGTATATCTTGGTAGCCGTGGACTACGTGTCGAAGTGGGTTGAAGCGATAGCCAGTCCAACCAATGATTCCAGAGTGGTGGCCAAGTTCTTTAAAAACAACATCTTCTCGAGGTTCGGTGTACCTCGGGTCCTGATCAGTGACGGATGGAGCCACTTTATAGAGAAGAAATTCGAGGCTCTCTTAAAAAAGTACGGGGTACAACACCGGGTGGGGCGTGCCTACCACCCGCAGACCAGCGGTCAGGCGGAAGTCTCTAACCGGGAGATTAAAAGCATACTAGAAAAGACGGTGGCCAACTCTAGGAAGGATTGGTCATCAAAACTTCCTGACGCGCTTTGGGCCTACAGGACGGCATTTAAAACTCCGATCGGCACAACCCCCTACCGGCTTGTCTATGTGAAGGCTTGCCATCTGCCTGTGGAATTGGAACATAAGGCCTTTTGGGCAATCAAGAATCTAAACTTCGACGCCAAGGAGGTAGGAGGGCATCGGCAGTTACAACTTAACGAGCTCGACGAGATCCGGCTCAACGCTTATGAGAATGCAAGGATTTACAAGGAAAAGCTGAAGCGGTGGCACGATAAGCGCATCTTGAAGAGGGAATTCAAGGAAGGGGACTTAGTTCTCCTATTCAACTCAAGGTTGAAGCTCTTTCCTGGAAAGCTCAAGTCAAGGTGGTCGGGACCATTCCGTGTCACCAAGGTCTTCCCGCATGGGGCTATTGAGATAATAGGAAGGGATGAGCCATTTAAAGTCAACGGGCATCGTCTGTAACACTATGCGGTAGGAGAACCATAATTCTCTCCGGTCGGATTTTCATCGACCGACGACTCTTCCTCAAACCCTGCGGACCCCAATTGACCACCATATGAGGCGTCGAGCAAACGACGTTAAACAAAAGCGCTTCATGGGAGGCAACCCATGTTCTATACTCTCACCCTTGTTTCTAGACTCATTTTTCTTAACTTTATTTTATCTATTTTAATAATTGAATTCAGCCGCGAGATCATTCGTCGAGAAACTTAGGCCATTCGTGAATTTCTGCAGGAAACAAGCCCTCAACCGATCGGGTGACTCCTCAACCGATCGGGTGAGACGTATCAGACGATATCCGAATCTGCCCTATTCACGAACCGGTCGGGTGAAGCATCGCGTGACCGGGTGGTAGACCGTGCGAGAAGGGCTGAACTCTCGGGAAATTTAGGGGATATACCAACCGATCGATTGGGTGAAACCGCTGTCGTGTGGCTGACCGGGCGAAAAGTTGCAGACTTGCGGGAAGAATTGAGAAGCGGTCAACCGATCGGGTGAAAACTCACCTGATCGGTTCACAAGTAGTTGTTGGCCGACGGAAAATTTTCGAAACTTACCCACCCGATCGGGTGAAAACTCACCCGATCAGTTCATTTTCGCCCCTATAAATACCCCTGTCGCACGATATCCTCCACCCGACCCCCAAACTCCCCTTCACACGATCTCCCACCCTCCAACTGTCGAATCGACCTCCTCCATCCACCCTACTGCCCCTAGATCTTCACCCCCACTCATTTCCATACTCCCCCATCCTCGCCACCTCGCCATCATCAACATTCTCTCATCAAAACATCCAAACCCTAACCCTAACCCCCAAATTTTCGAAAATTTCGATTCTTGTCGGATCAGCGAGCGGCGGCTTCCCAAATTGCTTCCCTATATTGCGTGGGGTCTTTCGGGTGCTTGATCTCACAACGTCGATGGGTAACCTCTTTCCACTCTTCATATTTATTTCATTTTATATAATGACTTGAATTTGTTTTTGCACACATTATCTGCTTCTTCATCTTCATAGACTCCATTTCCCGCTCCATCATCTTTCCCCTCGCTGTCACCATGTCTGGAAAGGGAAAGGAAAAAGCCTCGTTGTCACGCAGACATCCCCTTTACGGTCCTTTCTCACCATCTTTCCTCTGCATAAACCCTTCGTCCGAAGAGCAATCCGATCGCTTGCAAGCCCTCCTTCATCGCCCAATGCGACCTACTCTTTTCGCCGACTTTCCCACCCTACAATCTCTTGGACTATTTAGGGGCGTCTGTGCACTTTTTCGCTTCATCGGTTGCGACTATCTTCTGCGGACCCAAGCCAATACACACCGGAATCTCACACTTGAGTTCCTCAGTTCTCTTGAAGTGTCCGATCATGGTTTCACCTTCCGAGCCTTCAATTGTGATTTTTCCATGAGCTTCAACACGCTTAATGACATTCTATTCTTTCCTCACCCTGATCGCCATGTTGAATGCTCAACTCTTGATCGATCTGACATCTTCTCTCGCTTTCGGGCCGATGGCGCTTGGCAACGATTCACCCGATATACCACGTTTCCTGCGGTAGCCCTCGCCTCCTACATCATACACCCATGCTACCGTTTCGCCCATTGCTTCCTTGCCAACACCATTTTCGCTCGCGTAGATGTATCCACGGTGTTTAGGGATGAGTTGCTCTTTCTCTATGCCATGTCCCATGACCGGGTTCATGGCAACATCCCTTTACCCTTAAACACCGCCCACTGGATCATCCACGAGATCCTATCCGTTAGCCGCGCATCTTCCGGCTCTATTTGCTGTGGGGGAATGATCACTCTTATTGTCAGCTGTGTCCTGAGGATGCCACCTGACCTCCCTATTGTCCCGGGGCGTAGCCGTATCGATCGCGATTACTTGATCTCTATCGGTATGCTTACCCCTTTTGGGGAGGATCGTGCAGCCTACCTCTATAGTCCTGCCTACACTCCTTTTGCCATCCTCCCACCCTCATCTCCGGAGCGTTTCCCCTTACGCCTTACACACCTATCCTGGGAGTTCTACCCAGATCCTTGGTATGCTTCCCTCGTTCACTTCCCACCCTTGGATCCTCCCGATTGGCACCTGTATGTTGATCCACCCCGTCCCACCATCATTCACCACGATCCACCGATGTATCCAGATCCTCTGATGGTCTTGCCTGTTGCTCCTCCTCCTCCTATTCGCACACCCTCTCCTTCGTCCTCGGAGGATTCCTTCTACCATTATTCACCACCTTCTTCGCCGTCCCCTTACCATTCTACCTCTAGCAACTCCGATTGACCTCCCCCTTGCATATCTTTACATTTTCACGATCGCATCATCTTGCTAGCATTATCCGGTCTAGCTTGGGGGAAGTCAAATTTTTCTGTGTGCTGTCCTGTTTTATTTTTCTTTGTGTGTTTGCTTATTTTGTCGTGTCGTGTGATTTTCCCTTTTTATCTTATTTTATTTTCTATTTATAACTCGTGTGGTGTGCTTTTTATTTTTTATTCGTATTTTCAGTCTCGTTTGCGTGACTTCCTTGTTTTTCGTGTCTTTTTGTGTCTGTGCGTATTCCCCCCCATATTCATTGCCCTCCCGTATTTAATTCTATTGCATTGAGGGCAATGCAAGTTTCAGCTTGGGGGAGTCGCACTTTGTGCGTCATTTGAGTCTTTCTTTTTCGTTTTTGAGTCGTTTTTCTCCATCTTTTTCTTTTTCTTTTTCTTTTCTTCTTTTTATCTCTTTCTCCTAGAGATGAACCCTACGATGAATTACCACAAAATCATATACACCTAGCATGGCATCGATCATCACACTCACTAACCCCAGGATATCGAGTCCTCTTGCATTTCATGCATCGTGGGTCCACTTAGCTTTTTGTGAGTCGTACGTCGTGCCTAGCTGTGTGGTGTGCTTCTGCTTTGTGATTTTACTTTATATACCTGTCCAGGAATGA
>JAULAV010006375.1:0-25001 GCA_030789695.1 Scilla litardierei | reverse complement strand
AATGCATACTTTGCAGATGAATCTCCATTCGTATTTTCCAATATGAGTAGTTAGAACCATCAAATAGAGGAAAACGAACTTGAGAGTGCCATTCAGGATGTTGATTTGTGTTGTAGTTGTGTGGAACAACGTTCATGGTTGATGCTGCGGAATTTTCTGCCATCTTAGCCTCGCTCTGATACCAAATGTAATTTTAGCCTGTATGGATCAATACACTAGAGGGGGGGGGGGGTGAATAATGTATATAATAAAAATGTTGCAAATAAAACGTTACTAATATTTGCAAAGATGACACAGAAATAAAATGACAAGTATAGAAAGTTAAACCAATCACAAACACAGAGATTTATCCTAATTCGGATCCTGTTGATTCTACTCCAGTCCTCTACTCCATGTAGAGATTTTCAATCCACTATAACCACTTGTCCCGCAAGCACAAACTTACAAAAATAGCGACACTCCCCGTGTCCCAAACTTTGTACAATCTCAAATAAAGATTCAAACCTGTTAAATAATGAAATAGAAAACACCTATAGCCTTGTTATGAATATCAAAAATGAATTCAAAGGATTGGTGTTTAAAAGACGAACTTCAAGATGTATAAGATATGTAATGAAGAACAATACTTGAAGTTCTCTGGTTCATAAAAGAAGAGAAAGATCTATCGATTTCTTCTTGCAATTATGAACACAAACAACTTTCCAAAATAATGTTGAAAATCCAAGTTCTTCCGTTCTTATACGAAGACAGAAATCTAATGATTTCTTCTTACAAACAAGAAAAGAACAACTAATGGCTGAATTGCTTAAGAAAATCAATGGCTTGCTTTCAACAAAATCAGGATAAAGAAGAGGAAAGTGTGTAAGAAATGAGAGGGGGTACCCCTTCTTTTATAGCTTTTAGAAACAGTTATGAACGACTCTAAAAGAGACGTTGCACAATGTTCAGAAACCGTAAGGAACGTTGGAGAACGGTGAGAAACTGTTCTGGAAAATTTCAGTCCAAAAAACGGTTTGGCATGCTAGGAAAATTCGCAGCCTGCTAATTTTGAAACGGTCACAAACGGTCACAAAAATTTGGTGACGTGGACTAGACAACAGATAGATCCTTGTCTGAAAGTATTAGGTCAAAATTCAACGAAAATATAGTTGTTTAGAAGGCCTGGAAAAATCCTAGTCTGCTAAATCTGAAAAAAAAGGAATTTTGACTCAGGACTAAATGGGCTAGGAGATGATGTAGTTTTAAGCTTAGGGATATATGATATGATATAACCAAGGCCCTGAAGCTATCTAAAAAGTAAAAATTACATCATTCCTTAGATACGTTTTTCAAACGTAATTTTGAGTAGCAAGGCTGTTTTGTAGAGAATCCTTGTACTTTGATCATATGCGTAAATGTGAATGAGATAAGCTTTATATCTGCACATCTGCATAGATAGAGTTAGTAACATAAAATATATTGATTTGTCACATCAAAATCTTATGGAAGAGAGGATGGAAAATACCAAGTTCCAACAGGCTAATCAAAAGACTAAAAAAGAAGAAGGAAGAGAACAATAAAAGCCTAAGGCCTAACCACTCTTCACGTGCTGCACCCTAAAACCAAGTTAACCTATATAAAAGAGAACCCTAAGTTTATTTCTCCCTACTTTATTCGAAGCCTAGCCCTACCCTCAACAGCAGCAGCCCTACCACTACTCATTTCACCTTCATCCACGCAACTGCTGTTCCCCATCTTCTCCATGCAACACACCTTCCGAGTGGCCACCATCTCCTCCCCCTCGCCTACACAGCATATAAGCCCGCGGCCTCTTCCTCCTCCACCTGCGAGAGCACGCCGTCGCCCCTCCTTTATCCCTCCTCCGCGCGTTCAACCCACGCAGCTTACAGATCCCCATGCCCATGCACATAAACCCGCGGCTCATCCTCTCTGAGATCCAAACGTCGCGCGGCCTCCCCCTCACCCAAAACCACCACCACCGGCCACCTGCACCCTTGCCCTGTCGACGCAGCCTCCCTCCTCGCCGTTGTCACCCCCAGAACCGCCACCCGCCGTCAGCCTTCCAACCTCTCCACGCAACAACACAACCCGCACCCAGTTCCGCTCTTCCCCATGCAAGCGAACGCCACCGTTGCTGTTCTCATCCACACAGCTAGCCTCAGATCTGACGCAGACAGCTTTGGGAACTCGCTGCAACCCTCGCAACCACCTGCAGCGCCCAGAACAGCCGCTGTCGCTTCCCCGCGTGTCGACGGCAAATCCCCGATGCTCAACGTCGCTGTTTTTGAGTCGTGTCACTGTCGCTGTCCCCATTAGCTGTGTAACGGTTAGTACCTCTGCCTATAACCTATAACCCACACAGTAATATAGAAGACCTAATAAAACAGACGATTAGACGTCGTAGGAACTTTTTACAACGTTGTTATAATCAAAAACAGTCTAATCTGAATATGTGTTTTATCAAACTAGCAAACCGCTATCATCGTAGCGTAGTACCCGTCGAGACGATTCCGACGACATCAAGAACGCTGAAAACATGCAAGTGTGCAAATAGATATGAATTTTTGAAGTCTGATGATTATTGCGTCACTTTTACTTTATGCTATATAACTTGAAAACCATACGTGAAATTGTTGGATCTAGATCCTAGCCTAGAGGGAGGATGATTAGGCTTATAAAAAAATTCTCACGCAACCCACAAGAAATCACACGCAGTTATAACAACAGCAGGGTAAATAAAATGCAGACACAGAGTACACATCAGATTTACCCTGGTTCGGTCGCCCAGACGACCTACATCCAGCCCCCAAAGCAGATACTAGTATTGAATAGTGTAATAGGTACAAAACCGCACCCTCTACATCTCTACACTCGCCAGGCTCTCAGTACCACACTCACTGTGTTTTCTCTCACTATCAATCCTAGTAATGCTTTCTAACAGCTAGTCCCAAACTAGCTGTGTCCCACTTGTCTAGCCCCAACCAAACAAGTCCCAAAATAGTCACAAATATTGATAAAGTTTCCCCTACAGAGATCGCTACACCAATACAAAGATAAATAAATAGAGTTTTAGAAATGCTCAGTAATGGTTTGTCGTCTCTGTCGTTCAGCGCGTGGTCAGATCTCTTCTGACAAGTAGTAGTCGTCACGTCCCAGCAACTCAATTTTACGGATGGGCACTTTGTTCAAGGATGTTCCCTTTAATCGAAGATTCCTCTTGCTTAACGGTCTGTGCCTTTTGTTGTTGTTGTTTTTGACGGAGGTCTTCTCAAAATTTCGGCTGGGCTTGGTGGTTTTAATAGAAGTTGCTCCAATCTCCTAGGCTATTTGATTTGCGGCTCCGTGGATCTCCTCTGTGCGACTCTCTGCAAAAGTAATCACAATAAAAAATTAAATTAGCCTTGTGGAAAGTTATGTGAGGATGAGCAGCTCTTGGGAATTATTTCTTAAAAAAAACAACAGCTGGCCCTATGCTCTTCGAAAAAAAACTTGTGATGACCAAAACAAAAATCTCCATTGATCTCTTAATGTCAGCCGGCCTCTTTGTGCATGCAACTCCCTTGAGAATTTCGGCCTTGTTGTTTTTCTTTGAGCTCTTCAATAAGAGAAGATTGGTCAGAGCTCCTTGGTTTCAATTAATTTTGTCCCTGTAAAATCAAACCGAGTGAGAGTTTCAGGAATCAACAAAAATCAATGACATCTCTCTGAAAGTTGCTTGATGCCTTGAATCACAAAAATTGCGGCTTGATGTTTTGAAGGTGCGGCTCTCAAACAATTTTTGTGCCCTCTTGATTTAGTGCGCTTTGCCTCCCTTTCCAATTCTCTTGGATTAAAAAACAATAGAGAATTTTATATTAAGAACACAGAACGTGCGGCATGGGGAGAATTGCAACGGGAATTGTGTATGGATGCCTTCTTGGAATTTTTTGGTGATGAGGGCTTGCGGCTGTGTTGTGCTCTATTTGTGATGGGTGCCGCACACGAATCTTTGAGAATAGATGATGGGTTTTATAGGGTGATGCTAGGGTGATGCGGTTGTGGGGAATCATATTTTGAATAGGAGTTGGAGATTTGGTTCTATCACCACAAAATAGGAGACATATTTGATCAAGTTGTGATTTAATAGCAATTCAAATTGGATATGAAAAAAAAATCATTGCAAATCTTGCTAATTGATTTGAACAAATCCCAAATAGATTCCATCTCCCTCCATATTGACAAGTCAAAGTGCTTTGTGTATAGAACTTTGACCAAGTCCATTAGCTATGTGGATAGCAAATTCTCCAACGCTCAGAATAACGACTTTGCCATTCCTGAAACACACTTAGTGCACACGTTAAATAGTTCGCACACGTTTGTCATCATCAAACTAAAGTTCCTGGATCATTGCGTCCAACAGAAATGACGCATGAAAATGATGCCATGATATTCTGGACAAAAAATGTGACCCAACGACATATAATTTAATATGCTTTAATTTTAAACAACGAGGAAGAAAACTGGTTTCTGTAGCATGTTCAATAAAAACTCATGTTCAACGTTATTTTAAAATTGTTGTAAATTTTGTTCAACCCACTCCTGCTTATTGAAAATGTTGTATAAACAAAGTAATATTGATAAAGTAAACATGCTGCATGTCTTGGAATGTTTAACAAGTTGTGACATCGTGAAAATCGTGCGCCTCGAAAGCGAAATCGTAAATTCGTGATGTCATGTGAGTCGACTAGGCTGGCTCGTGTTCCAGCACAAAATTACGGTGGGGTTAGGGTTGAATGGCCACTAGGCATATGAAGGTGTTCTCTCTTCGAGAGCACCACTCGCATGCGGTGGGCTAGCGCCAATCACGGTAAACCCCTGTGAGAAAAACGATCCACTCATCACGACCTAAAGGCGAGAACCCTATGATAGATGTGAAATATTGACATGAAACTTGCAACACTATCATGGTCTCAGTAAATTGACATGCTAACGAACTCAAAGAAAACTTTACTTTACTTCTTGAAACTGCTTAGAACTGCATGATAGGAATGCCTTGCTTCATTTCATTTATAATTGCATGTTTAAACTTATTGCAGTTGTCTCCTTTAATTATCTAATGTCTCTTAAATTCAATATTGTTTGTATATCTTGCCTTGGGTTTCTAACCTCTCCTTGCAGACCCTTACTGACATACATTCATGTTTTTGGATGTATGTCAGATCCCGAGCTGGAGTACTCGGAGGATCCATTCGAGACGCCGGACTTGGAGAGCCAGGAGTTCGCCCTTGACGCCAAGTCCCTCCCTGCAGAGGACTAGTGGACTCACACTTTGATGTTTCCTTTAGTTACTTGTTGTTAGAGTACATTCTTGTGTTGCTACTTTAGCCCAGCTGTGGCTTTGTCGTTTAATTTCGTGTATGGACATTATATCTCTGGATGTGGCCTTTTATCTTTTGAATGTATTCTTATTGTTCTGAAATACATGCAAGGACCTGCCCTGTGTTTTTATCACAGACGTTTATTGAACTCGAGCTTCACTACTCCAATTCATGCAGACCGCATAACAATCTCGCTTCCGGTGTCTTTTGGGAAGCGGGGCGTTACATGTTTTAGTAGTGGCCCATGCAAGTCATGAACCTGCGAAATTTAGAACAATGAGAACACTTTTCATTAGCCAAACATCTAGAGTAAACGTATACATGAGATTAACTAGGGCTTTTCCTATCTCAGAATGGCTGGGAAATGAAACACCCAACTTGGATCCGAAGCTGCTGGAGGTGGAGAGGATGACATCTGCCAGATGCTTGCTTAGTTAGATCACCATACTTAACTTAGTTCCTTATACCTTAGGTGTCATCTTAGTTTCTTCTCACCCGGCCTTGACCCTATTCGATTCTGGAACTTCCATGTGCATCCTATCTCGGAAGTTCGTAGTCGAACAATCGATACCCATATACACACTTTCCAACTGTTGGAATATTACAACTGGGAATGGTGTAGTGAAGGTTGCACTGGGATGTAGACCATGCCCGCTGATAGTTAGTGGACACGAATTATATGCTGATTTCATTGTCCACGACCTACCCAACTTAGATGCAATTCTTGGCATTGACTGGTTAGTAGCTTTTTATGCCACGATCGACTGTCACCGGAAGAAAGTGGTGTTCGAAATTCCTGACCACCCAGCATTCGAGTTCGTCAGTGGAGGATGTTTGCTTGGACCTGTCAAGTTCTGGGCACAGTCGTACAAATTGACTGTTGCATCTATGATAGCAGAACCGGAGAAGGCAGCTGTAGTGAGAGATTTCGAAGACGTCTTCTCGGAGGACATTTCTGGATTGCCGCCCGATCGAAAGTTGGAGTTTGGCATTGATCTTATGCCAGGAGCTCAATTGATTTCGAAGGCACCGTACCGTAAGGCCCCTGCAGAGTTAGAAGAGCTGAGGAAGCAGTTGGACGAGCTGCTACAGAAGAGTTTCATTCATCCTAGCGTATCCCCCTGGGTTGCACCCGTCTTGCTGGTGAAGAAGAAGGATGGATCGAGAAGGATGTGCATTGATTATCGGGAGCTGAATCAGATCACAGTAAAGAACAAGTACTCGCTGCCCCGTATTGATGATATCTTCGATCAGCTTGGTGGATCGAAGGTATTTTCGAAGTTGGACCTTCGGAGCGGATACCATCACGTCAGAGTCAAGAAGGATGATGTGCCCAAGACAGCTTTCCGGACCAAGTACGGGCATTATGAGTTCGTTGTCATGCCATTCGGTGTGACCAACGCTCCTGCGGTGTTCATGAATCTCATAAACCTTATCTTCTACGACTTTCTTGACAAATTCGTAGTGATCTTCATAAATGACATCCTGGTGTACTCGAGGAGCGAGGAAGAGCATGCAGAGCACTTGAGAATGGTTTTAGAGATGCTCTACCATCATAGGCTATATGCCAAGTACAGTAAATGCGAATTCTGGCTGGACAGAGTTGCATTTCTTGGACATGTAGTATCAGGAGCGGGCATCTCAGTGGATCCGGAGAAGGTCAGAGCAGTCAGTGAATGGCCTACACCTCGATCAGCTTCGGACATCAGGAGTTTCCTCGGATTGGCTGGATACTACCACAAATTTATCAAGGATTTCTCGAGGATAGCCGAGCCGATGATGAGATTGACGAGGAAGGATGTTAAATTTAGTTGGTCAGATTCTTGTGAGCAGATTTTTTCTACTTTGAAGGAGAGACTGACTACTGCACCGGTCTTAGCTATTCCGGACAGAAGCGGAGGCTTCGAGATTTTCTGCGATGCATCGGGCAAGGGACTTGGATGTGTTATGCACCAACACAATCATGTGGTCGCACATGCTTCGCGACAGTTGAAGGTCCATGAGAAGAACTATCCGACCCACGATT
Source organism: Scilla litardierei (assembly GCA_030789695.1). Classification (NCBI taxonomy): domain Eukaryota; kingdom Viridiplantae; phylum Streptophyta; class Magnoliopsida; order Asparagales; family Asparagaceae; genus Scilla; species Scilla litardierei. The sequence goes on along the minus strand of JAULAV010006375.1, from coordinate 17,618 downwards.
TGGAGCTCGCCGTTGTCGTCTTTGCATTGAGGATCTGGCAACATTTCTTACTGAGTGAAAAAGTGAAAATCTTCACTGATCACAAAAGTTTGAAATATATATTCACTCAGAAGGAGCTGAATATGAGACAACGCAGATGGTTGGAATTGATGGTAGACTATGACATCGATCTTCAGTATCACCCAGGGAAGGTGAATGTCGTACCGGATGCCTTGAGTCGACTGCCCAAGGTGATGATTCTCACGGCTCAGTGGATATTGCAGCAGGATCTGTGAGAGTGGATGTTGAAGCTATTCTACCGGGAGTCACTTCGTCGTTGATGAACATGCAGATTCAGTCAATGATTGTAGATCGGATCAAGACTGCTCAAGCTGGAGATGCTAAGTTGATGAAGATCAGAGATCAAGTCAAAGCCGGACTCTGGACAGATTTCCTAATTCACAGGATGGATCTTTGAGATATGGCAGTAGGATCTGCTTACCTGCAGGAGATGTCAGAGAAGAGTTAATGGATGAGGTTCATAGTTCGCCTTATTCCATTCATCCTGGAGGTACGAAGACGTACAAGGATCTTTGTCAGAATTTCTGGTGGCACGAGATGAAGAGAAGTGTGGCACGGAGCGTTGCCAAGTGTCTCGTATGTCAGCAAGTGAAGGCTGAGCATCATCGCACTGCTGGACTACTACAACCTTTGTCGATTCCAGAGTGGAAATGGCAACACATCACGATGGACTTCGTGACTGGCTTAATTCGGAGCACCAAACAGAATGACACAATCTGGGTCATCATCGATCGTTTGACCAAGTCTGCGCACTTCATACCGTTCCGAGTAGGACAATCCACAGAGATACTGGCAAAGAAGTATATGGAGGTAATGATCCAACTCTTCCCTTCGTAATTTTCTTTCTGGTACCAATAGTGATGTGAAATATGTTGTGTAGGAGATTGTGCGCTTGCATGGAGTCCCTGTGAGCATTGTATCTGATCGTGATACGAGGTTCACACCTCAGTTTTGGAAGAGTCTGCAGACCAATCTGGTACCGGTCTGAAGTTCAGAACTGCATATCACCCGCAGACGGATGGCCAGTCAGAGCAGACCATTCAGATTTTGGAAGATATGCTGAGAGCTTGCATGCTAGATTTCAAGGGTTCATGAGAGGATCATCTACATCTGGTGGAGTTCTCTTACAACAACAGCTATCAGGCGAGCATTGGCATGGCGCCATTTGCTACTCTCTACGGGAGGAAATGTCGATCGCCACTAAGCTGCGATGACATTGGAGATAGAGAGTTATTGGGACCGGAGATGATTGTCGATGCAGTGGACGTTGTTCGAGATATCTGGGACAAGCTTCGGATCGCTCAGGACCGTTATAAGCATTGGGCTGAGGCTAAATGGTGCCCTCTGGAGTTTCAGCCGGGAGACCACGTATTCCTGAAGATTTCTCTGAATTGAGGAGTGATTCTCTTTGGGAAACGTGGTAAGCTCAGCCCGAGATACATCGGACCCTTCGATGTTCTGGAGAGAGTTGGTGAGGTAGCCTACCGCTTAGCCTTGCCACCATCCTTAGAGGGAGTTCACGATGTCTTCCATGTGTCTCAGCTTCGTGGTACATCAGCAACCCATCTCACATTGTGGACTACTCTGAGATTACCGTCTGTCCGGATCTGACGTATGACCAACAGCCAGTGCAGATTCTTAAAAGACGTCAGAAGACACACCGAAACAAGACTGTCGATCTTGTTAGAGTGATGTGGTGATACGACTCGCCAAGAGAGTCCACCTGGGAGAGAGAAGATGAGATGAGAGAGCGTTACCCATATCTATTCCTTGACATGTGATTGTTAGGAATTCCGAGGGTGGAATTGTCTTTAAGGTGGGTAGGATGTAACGACTAGTTTTTATCGTTACGTTATATCTGTATTTCTCACGAATATTTTTTTTCTGTATCTGTAGTTAGACGTTTCTGTCCCCGTACCCGTATCCGTATCCGTACCCGTATCCAATTTTTCATACTTATTATTATTATCCTTTCTAAAATTATTTTAAAAAGTCTCTTCTTAAAATTTGTTTTAAATTTTCGATTCAAAATTCAAATTCAAATTTAAACTTTTTAAACGTTTGAAAAGTTTTCCTTATTAGACCCATTTAAACCTATTGATTATCTCTTATTCTCTTAATCAAACCTATTTAATACTAATTCCATTAATGAAAATTTTGAACCCATCCTATTATAACTCTAGCCCACGTTTTCACCACTTGGCCACACTCAACTTGCACCCACGCACACACACATCAAATGAAAGGGAGAGGCTAATCAAAGGACAAAAAAAGAAGGAAGAAAACAATAAAAACCTAAGGCCTACCACTCTTCACGTGCTGCCACCCTAAAACCAAGCTAACCTATATAAAAGAGAACCCAAGGTTTATTTCTCCCTACTTTATTCCCGGCCTAGCCCTACCCTCAACAGCAGCCACCCTATCCCTACTCATTTCACCTTCATCCACGCAACTGCCGTTACCCATCTTCTCCATGCAACACACCTCCCGAGCAGCCACCATCTCCTCCCCCTCGCCCACGCAGCACATAAGCTCGCGGCATCTTCCTCCTCCACCTGCGAAAGAACGCCGTCGCCCCTCCCTTCTCCCTCCTTCTCTCTGAGATCCAAACGTTGCGCAGCCTTCCCCTCGCCCAGAACCACCATTGCTGGCCACCTGCACCCTCGCCCTCTCGACGCAGCCTCCCTCCTCACCCCTGCCACCCCCAGAACCGCCACCCGCCGTCAGCCTTCCAACCTCTCCATGCAACAACACAACCCGCGCCCAGTTCCACTCTTCCCCACGCAAGCGAACACCGCTGCTGCTGCTCTCATCCATGCAGCTAGCCTCAGATCTGACGCAGACAGCTCGGGGAACTCGCTGCAACCCTCGCAACCACCTGCAGTGTCCAGAAAAGCCACTGCCACCTCCCCGCGTGTTGACGGCAGATCCCCGACGCTCAACGTTGCTGTTTTGGAGTCGTGTCACTGCAGCTGCCCCCATTTGCTGCGTAACGGTTAGTACCTCTGCCTATAACCTATAACCCACACAGTAATATAGAAGACCTAATAAAACGGACGATTAGACGTTGTAGGAACTTTTTACAACGTTGTTATAATCAAAAACAGTTTAATCTGAATATGTATTTTATCAAACCAGCGAACCGCTATCACCGTAGCGTAGTACCCGTCGAGACAATTCCGACGACACCAAGAATGCTGAAAACATGCAAGTATGCAAATATATATGAATTTTTGAAGTCTGAAGATTATTGCGTCACTTTTACTTTATGCTGTATAACTTGAAAACCATACGTGAAATGACGCATGAAAACGATGCCATGATATTTTGGACAAAAAATGTGACCCAACGACATATAATTTAATATGCTTTAATTTTAAACAACGAGGAAGAAAACTGGTTTCTGTAGCATGTTCAATAAAAACTCATGTTCAACGTTATTTTAAAATTGTTGTAAATTTTGTTCAACCTACTCCTGCTTATTGAAAATGTTGTATAAACAAAGTAATATTGATAAAGTTAAAATGCTGCATGTCTTGGAATGTTTAACAAGTTGTGACATCATGAAAATCGTACGCCTCGAAGGCGGAATCGTGAATTCGTGATGTCGTGTGAATCGACTAGGATGGCTCGTGTTCCAACACAAAATTGAGGTGTGGTTAGGGTTGAGCGGCCACTAGGCATATGAAGGGGTCCTCTCTTCAAGAGCACCACCCGCATGCGGTGGGGTAGCATCAATCACGGTAAACCTCCGTGAGAAGAACGATCCACTCATCACGACCTAAAGGCGAGAATCCTATGATAGATGTGAAATATTGACATGAAACAACACTATCGTGGGCTCAGTAAATTGACATGCTAACGAACTCAAAGGAAACTTTACTTTACTTCTTGAAACTGCTTAGAACTGCATGATATGAATGCCTTGCTTCATTTCATTTATAATTGGCATGTTTAAACTTATTGCAGTTGTCTCCTTTAATTATCTAATGTCTCTTAAATTCAATATCGTTTGTATATCTTGCCTTGGGTTTCTAACCTCTTCTTGCAAACCCTTACTGACATACATTCATGTTTTTGGATGTATGTCAGATCCCGAGCTGGAGTACCCAGAGGATCCCTTCGAGACGCCTGATTTGGAGAGCCAGGAGTTCGCCCTTGATGCCTAGTCCCTCCTTGCAGAGGACTAGTGGACTCACACTTTGCTGTTTCCTTTAGTTACTTGTTGTTGTTGTTGTTAGAGTACGTTCCTTGTGTTGCTACTTTAGCCCAGCTGTAGCTTTGTCGTTTAATTTCGTGTATGGACATTATATCTCTTGATGTGGCTTCTTATCTTTTGAATGTATTCTTATTGTTCTGAAATGCATGCAAGGACCTACCCTGCGTTTTTATCACAGACGCTCATTGAACTCGAGCTTCACTGCTCCAGTTCATGTAGACCGCGTAACGTTCTCGCTTCCGGTGTCTTTTGGGAAGCGGGGCGTTACAGGCATTATATAGCATATCTAACATTTAGATCCCATTATCCCACAATTCATTCAACTTAACATAATATATTAAGATTATTCATTAAACTCTTCCCTCAAAGTCCATGTTCATTGGTGTTGCCAGTGTTGTGTATGGTACACTAGTCCACCCACATATCCCACGCTAACTGTTCCTTACGACTTTTCCACTGATCCCGTTGTGAAGTCTGTTTACGAATTGGCAACTGCTGGGAAAGATCCATAATCGAGTCATCCAGCTCATCCATCACATCCACATCCTCATCAATCATAGACCCATCCTCAAGTAACTCTGGATCATGCGGATATGCTATCTGGATATAATTATGCAACACCGTGCAAGCAAGGAAGGTATCGACCTGAGATTTGAATGGATAGTGAGGCTTTGATGTCAAAATTTTAAACATGTTCTTTAGAATGCCAAAAGTCGACTCAATCTTTGTTCTTAATGAAGAATGTCTAAGGTTGAATAACTCTCTGTGATTTCGAGGCACTCTATCGGTATGGTCCTTCAGATGGTATCTAACGCCCCGATATGGAGATATGAACCCAGGCATGGTTGTATATCAAGCATCACATAGGTAATATTTCCCTACAACTGAAAAATGCAACCCGATTTATAATCAGAAGGTTTCATACAGACGCATACATTATATTTAAGTAAGAGTTTGCATATTACCCTCATGCACACGCAGCCCGTGGAGTGTGGGTAAAGACAAAGCATCTTTCAGGATCGTGAAATCATTCGTTGATCCTTCCCACCCAGCCATTACGTACGTGAATATTTTGTTAGGTGTTACAGCTGCAAGCACATTTTGTTTTACCCCTTTACGTCCTCTAAATCTTGGTACCAGTTTGGCAGGTAGCATGGCATTGATGTGTGTCACATCAATTAGACCAATGCAATCCTACACCGTAATCATTAAATGTCAAGTTCATTACAACATAAATCATATAACGCTAATGACTGAAATTCATAACTACACTGACCTTGAAATATGGGAACCAATTAGGATTATTGATTATCTCTGGTAGTGTCTCATTTGGGGCTTGCTTCATGAACATATCACGAAGAGAACATACTGCAAACATAACTTTGTTAAAGTAATTGCTAACAGTAGCCCCGGCCCTTATAAAATCAACTTGCATCACCCTGTTCTTTGACTTGTACCCTACGATGTGCAGAAACATTGCCAACTGCTCCTCGATTGACACATGATTACTGTCTTGCAGTATCCCACTTTCTCGCATTATCGCAGAAAGATTCATGAAAGCATGTCTCAGCATTCTTAAGTAGTGTAAACAACTACTATCAGAACCAAATAGAATTCGACGCATGTGTGATTTTCTATGAATATCACGCATCACTGACGGCTCCCTAGGTAGAGGGGGAGCACTTTCGTCATCGTATAACTCCATGAATATGACGGTAAAAATGATTGCTGACGCGGCACATGAAAACCCCGAACTTTCTTCACTTTCATCCATCTAACCCTTATTTGCATCAAACATATATTCAATCATTCGATGTACATGACATTTACTTTTATTATAAATTCGTGCAATTTACATATAAACATAAAAACTTGCTAATTGATATGGCATCACAAAATTCAGAAACATCAACCCAAATGAATAATATAAGTGCCTACCAAAATTCAGAAACTTCAAAAGAAAAAAATTTCTTTAACTTCTCCACATTTAAATTACATTTAAACAGATACAATCCTTTTTAAAATCCACCTTAACAATCCATTAAGGCCCCGTTCTTTTGTGTGTAAGTGTGTTAAAGTGGGCAGATTCCACTATTTACGTCTCTATTCACTCACTTCACCACACACCTCATGAAACATCAACCCACCCATCATGTCAAAGCCTATCATGAATCCATATATGCTTGCCCTCAGAATATTAATCATTTGATTAAAATTGCTGGTTTCTTGACATACTTCAAGCTTACCCTAGCAATGTCCCAACGTTGCATCATCATTCCAACACCCGCACACTCTATATTCACTTTACTTGTCTCATTATTGGGCTCTATTTTGTATGTGTCATAACTTTAGGGACGTCGTAATACTTATGCAACTTTATGAAAAGTCACCAAGCATAAAGTGAAGCATATAATTTTTCCTCCTCATCCATACAACTTTCACAAATTTTATGCTTACTTACAAACGAGCCCTCCGAAGTCCAAAATACAACAATGCATTTTATACAATCAAACATATCAGCAACAAGTTGGGTGTATCATCATTGGGCATTAATAGTTATGGAACCGAAATATTTACGGATTCATATGGCTTGTACATGATTGGTGAGCTGTGTTACATTGTTGCAATTAAATTCATTTGTTGTACACAACATATAAGGCATGCGGAAGAATGATTGGAATGGGGTAAAATGCAGTTCCTTGACAATGCAAGTTATTTTTAAAATATTTTGTGGTCTTGACATGCTGTATCTGTCACCCCCAAGGCCTATGTATTTCTAGGTTTTCTTGTGGAAAACTGCAGACTGAATGGAAAAGCAATTTTTTTGAGTTTCATTATCTTTTGGATTTCATCGTTTTTATATTCTTGCCTTCTAGTATGGGACGTGGACAAAAATTCCTCCCACCCATAGGTTGCAAGAATCCTTACTCATCCAGAGCTATACCAACATAATCTCGAACTCCAAGCTAGACCAATTGCTGAAATTATTCACACCCATGACATATCGTCACTCAGAAATCATAAATGGATGAAGAACAGCAAATGTCAAAGATAGCAGATTTTTAGGACAAATTATACCTCAGTTCACAGAAGCAACAGCCGAGACAAGAGGATCAATGACCCAACACCAACCTCAGTTCAGGCAGCAGATCAACGCCACGCATAGACCCAACTTCATCACCCCCAAATAATCTCAGCTCAGAAACCCTAGATGCAGATCAAGAGCGCCTTCGAGCACAACCACCCAACCCTAGTTGTAGATCTAGAGATCCGCCTTCTAGGGTAGCAAGAACACCAAAAAACCTTATTTTTCCGCCTTCTAGGATTGAAAAAACTCAAAAAATCGCACCGTTAAAGGAGTCGTTGGGGGAGGGGGTGATCGAAAGTAGCAGACAGCCTTCTAGGGCGCATGCAGGGCCCACAAACGGAGAGAAGCAGCCGTAATCGCCGGAATTTCCGGCTTCTTCGAGCGATGGAATCTCGGTGCCACGGCGACGAGAGCAGCAAAACGAGAAGCCAACCCAAACGAACAGACCACGTGAGAGTGTGAGGTGAAATGAGTGAACATGGCCGTAAATAGTGGAATCTGCCCACTTTCACCTGCACTTTAACACAAAAGAACAGGGCCTTAGATACCATATTTCAATAAACTGATACTATATTTTAACAGAACAAAATTTCATAAAACATCACAGCAAATCATGCAAACTAATACCAAATATCCAAATTTATATAATATTTCAAGATAACAATATTGTGAGCACGCATGCAAATTACTACCAAATACATGACACCAAATTCATGAAACCAAAAACCATTTTTCATTGATACCAAATTCAGGGTTACAAAAATATGAACAAATATACGTAATCCAAAATATGGCATATCCTGAAATATCCAAAATATGAATAAATATATATAATCCAAATTCACGATTATGAACAAATATACATAATCCAAATATGCAGTATTTTACTCAATATTTCACTTAAAAATACACTATCCAAAACTATACATGGAATAGAATATTTCACTCAATCTTTATAGTATCCACTGTGACCACAATGTTTTGGACTATATCCTTGAATTTCTTCATTTTCTCGACATAAACTTCCAACCATCCATTTGCCACATCAGAATGGTATCCATATCAATTAGTTTAGTATATCAATAGTTCAGTGATTCAACAGTTCAGTATTAGTCTGAACAACATCTTCTACACAACTTAGTCAGTATCTAAGCAATTCTGTTGAATTCTACTCTAAAATAGCTCTGTCAATTCTACCGTAAAATAGTTTGGCTAACAGGTACAACGAGCTACGTAGTTCATTCCAGAACAGATCTCTAACAAGCAGTGTTAACAATGCAGAGCTAAAAAATAACTTAATAAAAGAGTAAATGAAAACACAGCTCGGGATCAGATTCAAGATCGATACCTATTACATCAGGCATTACTATCCTGACAAGCCTATAGACTGACAGTTCGTCAATAAGAGCAATACTAAAAATAGGTTGGTAATTCAGGGATGGTTCGACAATCAATGGTTCAGACCAATAACAATAAATCAGGTCGGTGATAGTGGATTGATAACCGATCAAATCAGTGGTACTAGAACAGGTCAACAGTCGAGTCGACAATAGCAGTTTAGTAACATAATAGGTCAGTAATAAAATATATTGAACAGATCGGAGAATAGAACAAGTCAACATTTAAGACAGATCGGCACACAGAACTGTTTGGGTCAATAACACAAAACAAGTTGGTAGGTCAACATTCAATACAGATCGGCAAACAAAACTGTTTAGGTCAATAACACAATACAGGTTGGTAGTCAGATCAGTATCAAAAATAGGTCGATAATTAATATACAAGTCGGTAAACAATAATAAGTCAGATCGGCCACAACAGCAGGTCATGTTAGACAAGTAACACAGACCAAGTCAATAATATCAATTAGGTCGGTGTCAGCGATAAGTTAAGTGAGAACATACATGACAGCTCAGTAATGTCAACGGATCAAGTGGGTATCAATCAGATTGGGCCGACAAGCAATAGCAGACCGGATCAGTAGTCTATAATACAGGTCAATAGAACAACAAAATAGGTTGACAATAATACAAAACAGGTCGGTAGGTACAAATCACTAAACAACAGTCATGGTCGAACTATAAATAGGCAGAAACTACTCGTCTATACGGCACATAGTGCATTAAGACCAAGTAAAATGTAGGCAGAGCAACGACGAAGGTCACTGAGGATCATAGGGGTGTCGATAAGGGGATCCTCAAAGAGACAAGTCTTTAGACAGATCTACATGAATAATCATTTCCTCTAATTAACTAGATCACAGATCCAATAATTTCGAGTTTGAAACACTTCCAAGTCTAACGACCCGAGTTCATAGATCTAGGGTTGTTTCTATTCAATATCATGAAAATGAAAAAAAGAGTGTTTAAAGTAAATAAAGTCTACCGTTCACTGAAGATGGCCAATTCTCGTATTCTCCTCATTCAAGCCCTTCAATCACCATTGGTTGCTTAAGAAAGAGGATGAAGCTCAAATAGACCGGAACCGATCGAACAACGAACAGAAGACCGATCGAAACCGGAAGCCCAAAGAAATATTGAAATTGGAACTCGAGAATAATCTCATAGAGTTTATGTGTTCTCATGAATAATTTCTCGAAGAAGAAGAAGAAAGAGATATAGGTGCTAGATTTGGCCCTTGGAGGAGATCGAGGGCGTTTAATGCAAGAGAGAACATGGCAGAAATCCTATGTAACGGCCAAGGACGACAACTCAAACGAAGCTAGGGCTAGGGTTATGGCTAGGGCAAAGGTAAGTCATATGATCTAATGGTTGAAGTAGAGATTGGGTCTGGTCCAGTCAATCAAAGAAACGGGTCAGCTTGCATATGAATACGAGAAAGTTAGGCCGTGGGCTGAGCTCTCAACTCAAAGAGAATGCAGGATTGGGCTAGCGGAACTGGGCCAGATGGAAAAGAACAAGGAATAAAAAGAAAAGAGAATTTAGAAGAGAAAATACAGTGAAATCCCCAATAATCATGTATAAAAATATAGGTCGTTACAGACTTGGTGCTGGATGTAGCACGTGAGTTGGGTAAACATGGGTAATTCTCTGTGTTTGTGATGTACCTTTTGTGTTATGAATTATCTTTTGCTTTGTTCTGTTTATTGACCGGCGCACTGTTTACGGTTTGGGCGCGGTGTCGTTTTACCGCAAGTGCACGGTTAGTGTAGGGTGCGGGTTTATCGAACTCAGGGAGGTGGATGGCTTGAATGGCTACTAGCCTCGCCTAGGTTGTGTGCTAGCTACGCGGACAATGTGGGTAGAAGTGTGGAAACAAAGAAAGAAATAAAAAAGACACGAAATGAATCCCCGCTAACACGGGCTAGAGCATTCATGACACTTGGCATTTGACTTGACCCAGGGTGAGACATTGCCCTAAAAGGTGGTACCTAGCGTCCATGGCCCGATATTCCGGTCGGTGCCTAGTACGCTAGGCCTACCCGGTTCTGGACGGTGGGCATTCCCATGTCCATTAACACCATCCGCAGCCGGGAGCATTAAGGCCACAATGATAATTCCCAACATTTCGTCCAAGCCGTTCCCACGTGTGAGGACTCGATGTCTACGCTAGGGGCGTGAGCTATGGTTAGGGGGTCAACTGCCAAGTTTATTCCCCCATTGACCCGACGGTCAGAGGTGGTCTTTCTCCCTCCAATGACAATGACACACCCCCGCGTAACCCTAATGGCCAAATAGGTCGAATGTGATTTCTAGCAATACATCGAAGTGGATCTTGACTGGACAAGACACCGGACCCCAATCCCCAACACAACTAGTGTGTTACCATACGAATTGGACTCAGATTACTAGAAATCCCCATTGACACATTTCATCGAACACATGCCATGCAACCAAGCAAAATGAAACAACCCAAGCATCAATCCTACTCTAACCCGTATTAGGGTTCATCAAGAGCTACTCATTGGTGAAGAACATAAAATATAGCAATAAAAATGACAAACACACATTCACCATTGAGCAAAATGAAATCAATACAAAATAATGGAAAATAAGAGAAAGAAATACTTATCTTGAGTTTGAATCTTCAATCCATTACAAGACTTATTGATCAAAAGACCTAATCTAAACTAATCTAAGTCTCACAAGAGAAAGGGGCAAAAGCCCTAAAAAACTGAAGAAGATCTCCTTTCAGTCGGCCAACACTGTGTATTTATAGTCCCCTTCAAAACCCTAATGGTTCGGGTCCATACCCGCAGAAAAATCGTCACCCGATCGGTTGATGAGTCAACCGATCGGGTGAGAGCTTTGAAGATTTTCAACCGGGTGTTGAGGCGAGCGGGTGGCGTGACCGGGTCGTCGTTTGAGGAATTGCGGCTACAGGTGAACCGATCGGGTGATATTTCACCCGATCGGTTGGAATTCAGTGCAATTAGACAGAGAGTTCTGTCGGTTCACCCGATCGCTGAACCGATCGGGCGAGCTGCTGCTCTTCTTTAGTTGCCGTCCGGGTAGGATACGCGTGCATCAACCGATCAGGTGGCTGTGTCCACCCGATCGGTTGAGGGCTGAAATATAGTAGTCTTCATTGTTTGACCCTCTGGATCATGCGTGACTCCTCCCGTTGCTCAGGGGGCTCATGATATCTTCTTTTATGTCCCCTACACCAGCAAACTCCTGCAAACATACAAAAACACGGAAGAGTGAAAGAAAACAAGAAAATACGAGAAAACGGATACGAGACGGCGGAAAATAACGGAAAAACACAAAAGAAAACGTGCGTGAATATATGAAATATAAACGCACGTCAAAATCCCCCAAGCTGAACCCTTCCTCGTCCTCGAGGAAGACGAGTGAGAGTAGGAGCTCGGAGGGAGAAAATTGAGAGAAAGAGAGAAAAAGAGAACTCTAAATCCTAAATCGCCCGTCAGCGCCAACAAAATCAAACACGCCACACTAAGCAAGCATACGACAAAACACAACACTAAACCAAGGAATGTGAGTCCAAACAAGTGTCGTGGGCCCACGCAGTGAAGCGCGAGTGAGTGTGGTCGTGTGCTAGCAGACGGTGTCGCTATCTACATTGTGCAATAAGGCTCCGTATACATATACCCAAAGAAAGACCCAAATATCGATTCAATTTGAAATTGCGGTGAATATAAGCTCAAGCATGCATGAGAAGAGTATAAGAATAGAAGCGTATCATGCATCGGGGATTCCACAGCTAGGGACAAGGAAATCACTACACTATAGCCTACATAATCGCTAGAAGGTCCCTATGCCAAGTGTTTTCGAAAACAATGGAGGTTGAGAAGGTGTGGAGTAGAACACTCGGTGCAAATTCTCGCCTTCCCTTTATTCTCGGTAGATAGGAAAAATATTCACACTGGAAATTTTTGGGTTTTGGGTATTTGTATTTTTTTTTGATTTTTGGCTATACATATTTTTTTCTTTTCTCTTTTCTTTTCTTTTTTGGGTTTTTCTTTTCTCTCTTTTTTTGGATTTTTGGATATTGGGATATATACATGTGTACTCTCCCAAGTGGAAGAACGGCACACGACGAGGGGATTTGCACCAAGTAAAATAAAAATAAAATCGGATTCTAAACACTTGGGCTAAGGAGATATTTCTCGCTAATCAGAGCATAGGCTAAATGAGTTATCCTAGTCCTTGTTTGTGGAATCCCGACACATGTGAATTGAAACATACGATATACACATATAACATGCATATAGAAGCAGACAGTAGAAGCAAATACCGCATATTCAAATCGAAGCATGATAATCTAGGGGTCAACCAAGGATATGTATATAAATCAACATCACAAAGTAGAAGCACACAATAAGCTAGTCACGACACACGACTCACATAGAAGCATAGTGAACCCACGAAGCATGAAATGCAATAGGACTTGGCTTCCTAGGGTTAGTGAATGTGATCATTGTAGCTATGCTGAGAGAGAGAGAGAGAGAGAGAGAGGGAGAGAGAGAGAGAGAGAGAGAGAGAGAGAGAGAGAGAGAGTGTGTTTCAGTGGCAATTCATTATATGGGGTCATCTCTAGGAGAGAGAAAACAAAAGATGAGAAGAAAAAGAAAAACACGATGGAAAACGACTCAAAAACGAAAAAATTGACACAAATGACGCACGAAGTGCGACTCCCCCAAGCTGAAACTTGCATTGCCCTCAATGCAATAATAGTTTATACGGGAGGGCAAAGAAAATGGGGGGGGGGGGGGTGCACACCGACACAAAAAGTGAAAAACATGAAAAACACATGAACGAAACTAAAAAATAAAGAAAAAGAAACACTCAAATAAAAGATATAAAACACGACGAAAGAACACATAGACACAGACACACAACAACGACACACGAAAACATGCACACAAATCGATTCCCCCCAAGCTGAACATGACAATACTAGCGAAATGATATGATCAATGTGATGCAAAAATATGCAAGGGGAAGATCGGAAAAGAAAAGAAAGAAATCAAAATGCAGGAGAGACGGTGTGCTCATTCTCCTCGGAAGAGGATGTGGGGTGTGGGCGGTAGAAGTGATAGAAGGGCACGACATGATGGGGTATTATGATGCAAAAGCAAATCCTAGATAAGCTCCCCTCGCTAATGAGAGGATACGAGATTATTCAAATCTAAACTAAAAAGCGGTAAATTTTTACACTACTGGATTAGGATACACCTGAGCATAGGCGGATCCAAGATTTGAAGTGGGGCAGGTAGCTGCTCTAACTGCTCCTTCTGTGGCTCCGCCAGAAGCGCTGTGCCACGAGTGCTAATGGACCCAAGTAATGCACCTCCAAGCATCCCTCGTCGGTGTCCACCTGTGACCTGCAAAGGACGAGGTGCATTAGTCCACTGCAAGAAATTATTTCCCAAAATAAATGTATCCCAGAAATAATCGTCAACATGAGATGGAAAAATAATAAAAGGGTGACGAATACTCCCTGAGAATGGGTCGCTATCCTCTGTACTAGCGACGACCAAATCCTCGCTCTCCATGAGAAGTGGCTCTCCAGATGGTGACACACCACAGCATACCTCAAGGGAAGTAGATCCTGTGTCCTGCGAGAGATATGGTATGTCAAATATATACGAGTCTAAATAAATAGGAAGTGAAAAGCGAGACTCAAAAGTGGAGTGAGAGTGAGTATGAAAATCTCCCTGAATAGGGGAAATATGCTCAAGTAGATGCTCAGCCGCAGAAGAAGTGGAGAGTGACGGTAAAGGTAGATGTGACTCGGGCTCCATGGAGTGGACCATCGTATCTAAGCCCTCATGCACATCCTCCTTGATGATATGCTCATGCTCCACCATCTGCCCGATGTCCTGAATGACATCCTCGTGGTTTACCACAGACCAAGGAAGAAGCAGCAACAGAGATGACAGTGGAGGTGGATGTGGAGCGGACCACTCGTATATTGTCGTGGTGTCCGTGTCCTCACACACATCCTCCTCGCCGGTATGCATAAGCTCTGTGGTCTCCTTGGTGCCCTCGTAGGACTCATATGGGGTATCCAAATCAAGATGAGAAGTCTCTCCCACAAATCCTAGAGACATCTCCCCATCCTCACTATCACCATCAAAAAATGCTTCGTCATCCAAGTGGTAGTGTTGGAAAAATGGGGTATCGGCATAAGATTTGTCTATGGGGGCCGATGAGATGGTGGTCTCAATCATGAAAGTGGGTATATCCTCTCCTTCATCCCCTCTCCTCGGTGTAGGCTCGGTGATTGGTACCATGAAGTCTTGTAATAATTGGCCTTGGTTAAACATGGCGCTTTCAAGGAGAGACACGAGGCTTGATTCTTCTTGTGTTGGTGGAGGGATATAAGGTTGAGGAAATGGATGGGAGGTGTTTGGGAAATGGTTGTGGGAAAATGTATGGCCTTGGTGTAGGGGGAGGCTCTCAAGCATAAATGGGCAATCATAATACATGTGCCCAACCATTCCACAAGTCTCACAAACCACAACTGAATAAGGATCGTATCCTCCCATCTGAGCATCGAAATTTGATCTCCACATGGTAATATCAAAGATACCTGGACAACTAAAATAAGAAAACTAGAGAGGAGCGTCAATAGCACAAGAGAATAACAAAAAGATAATATAATGGTGGGGGAAAATTTTCTTTTTTTAAAATTTTTTTGTGTTTTTATGCGTAGTCTAACGAACCCAGCTAAGCTAATATCAACCCGAACACCTCCCCGGCAAAGGCGCCAAAAACTTGACCGGCGCCCAGTTTACGGTTTGGGCGCGGTGTCGTTTTACCGCAAGTGCACGGTTAGTGTAGGGTGCGGGTTTATCGAACTCAGGAAGGTGGATGGCTTGACTGGCTACTAGCCTCTCCTAGGTTGTGTGCTAGCTACGCGGACAATGTGGGTGGAAGTGTGGAAATAAAAGAAAGAAATAAAAAAAGACACGAAATGAATCCCCGCTAACACGGGCTAGAGCATTCATGACACTTGGCATTTGACTTGACCCAGGGTGAGACATTGCCCCAAAAGGTGGTACCTAGCGTCCATGGCCCGATATTCCGGTCTGTGCCTAGTACGCTAGGCCTACCCGGTTATGGACGGTGGGCATTCCCATGTCCATTAACACCTTCCGCAGCCGGGAGAATTAAGGCCACAATGATAATTCCCAACATTTCGTCCAAGCCGTTCCCACGCGCGAGGACTCGATGTCTACGCTAGGGGCGTGAGCTATGGCCAGGTGGTCAACCGCCAAGTTTATTCCCCCATTGGCCCGACGGTCAGAGGCGGTATTTCTCCCGCCAATGACAATGACGCACCCCCGAGTAACCCTAATGGCCAAATAGGTCGAATGTGATTTCTAGCAATACATCGAAGCGGATCTTGACTGGACAAGACACCGGACCCCAATCCCCAACACAACTAGTGTGTTACCATACGAATTGGACTCAGATTACTAGAAATCCCCATTGACACATTTCATCGAACACATGCCATGCAACCAAGCAAAATGAAACAACCCAAGCATCAATCCTACTCTAACCCATATTAGGGTTCATCAAGAGCTACTCAATGGTGAAGAACATAAAATAAAGCAATAAAAATGACAAACACACATTCACCATTGAGCAAAATGAAAACAGTACAAAACAATGGAAAATAAGAGAAAGAAATACTTATCTTGAGTTTGAATCTTCAATCCATTACAAGACTTATTGATCAAAAGACCTAATCTAAACTAATCTAAGTCTCACAAGAGAAAGGGGCAAAAAGCCCTAAAAACTGAAAAAAGATCTCCTTTCAGTCGGCCAACACCGTGTATTTATAGTCCCCTTCGAAACCCTAATGGTTAGGGTCCAAACCCCAAGAAAAATCGCTATCCGATCGGTTGATGAGTCAACCGATTGGGTGAGAGCTTTGAAGATTTTCAACCGGGCGCTGAGACGAGCGGGTTGTGTGACCGGGTCGTCGTTCGAGGAATTGCGGCTACAGGTGAACCGATCGGGTGATATTTCACCCGATCGGTTGGAATTCAGTGCAATTAGACAGAGAGAGAGTTCTGTCGGTTCACCCGATCGCTGAACCGATCGGGCGAGCTGCTACTCTTCTTTAGTTACCGTCCGGGTAGGATACGCGTGCATCAACCGATCGGGTGGCTGTGTCCACCCGATCGGTTGAGGGCTGAAATATAGCAGTCTTCATCGTTTGACCCTCTGGATCATGCGTGACTCCTCCCGTTGCTCTGGGGGCTCATGATATCTTCTGTTATGTCTCCTACGCCAGCAAAATCCTGCAAACATACAAAAACACGGAAGAGTGAAAGAAAATAAGAAAATACGAGAAAATGGATACGAGACGGTGGAAAATAACGGAAAAACACAAAAGAAAACGTGTGTGAATATATGAAATATAAACGCATGTCATTTATTTATCTGTGCTTAAATTTATACTTGCAAGAGTGTTGTTATTGACTCTAGAATGTGCGCAATCCAAATAGGATGCATACGCTCTCCTCCCAAGTGTAGTAGTGTAATTGCAATATTAACCCGATAAGTATGAGGTCGAATACACATGGACAATTCGTTTACGTTCACGCTACCTTCGGGTCAACGAGGATGTGAGAAGGTGAGAGACAAAACCACCTTTTAAAGGCGACGATTTGGATCAAAGGGTGTGTGTGATGGTTACGAAAAGAACAAAAACAAACAAGCAAAATAAAGGTTGGGATGCAAATGAGAGAAGTGTGTGTGGATTGTGGTTTCATTAAGGAGTATGGCTTAGCTATTCAATCTCCAATTG